>WYDI02027145.1:0-237092 GCA_009867235.2 Psittacus erithacus | reverse complement strand
GTTGGACAGAGCCTTAGGTGACATGGTTTAGTGTGAGGTGTCCCTGCCCATGGCAGGAGGGTTGGAACTAGATGATCCTGAGGTCCTTTCCAACCATAACTATTCTATGATTCTATGGTTCTTCAGAGAGTTAAGCACCATGTATGCCACTGCTATGCTGTGCCGCTGCGCCACTCTGCTGCTTGTGGCCTTTTCTTTCTGGTTGACCCAAGCCTCTAGTGAACATATAGGATCATTTATACCAGGTGTAGCCTTGTGCCTTTGTAGGAGAAAAGAACTTTAAAGTACCATTAGGAACTGCAATGCAGTAGAAAAAGTCTCAGAGAGCTCAAAAGTGGTGTTATTTCAGTTCCATTCAATTTAGCCATCCGCACAAAGGGTAAACCACAGTCACCTCACGTCTCCGCCTCTGAAGTACTGATAGTTGTCTTGCAACACCAGTCAGGTCCAACACTGATTGGTGGGAGTCTGGAAGATCCTGTTTCCAAAGAGCACTAACAACACATTTCTGGGTGTCTCCTCCCTCATTTGTGTATCATGGCACTGCAGGTTGAAGAAAATTGCTCAGACTGCTTGAGGAAAGCCATTTTCATGAAAAGCTTTTGCCGGTGCTTCAAGACAATTTGACACTGGTACTATTTTTCTATTGCTTTGATCTGTATCAAGTGAAGCAGGGAGAGCGAGTAAGGTGTGCATCAGGGGTCTTCAGCATTCAGAATGAGGAAGGTCTTTCAGGCCTTG
Source organism: Psittacus erithacus (assembly GCA_009867235.2). Classification (NCBI taxonomy): domain Eukaryota; kingdom Metazoa; phylum Chordata; class Aves; order Psittaciformes; family Psittacidae; genus Psittacus; species Psittacus erithacus. The sequence goes on along the minus strand of WYDI02027145.1, from coordinate 236,351 downwards.
TTAATACTGGGTAATATTCCTCACATACAAGTGTTTGCAAGATTGTGGCTCTAAGCTTATTTGTAAGCCACAAGGGCAGAAGAGACCTGTACAATTATCTGGACTAAATGCTTGTGCAAGACAAAGGGGTCACTGTATCAGTCTCAATGAAGAGGAAGTAAAAAGTATTTCTAAACTTGTTTTTGGATTTCAGTGAATTAGAGAACTATGAATGAAGCAGAAGATTTTACAGCCTCTGAGATACACATTGACGTATCTTTTACTTAAATCCCATTATTATATATGTGAGTGGAAGCTGGTGCCCAGTGAAAAGATACAGAAAAATCAGAAAGAGAGGCCACTCCAGCTGCCTGGTGCCTCTGAGCTCTGTGGTTTAAAGGAGAGGTTTGTTGGGCTAGGTGGAGCTGGTGGGAAGGGCTGGCGTATGAAATCATCGTCTACAAGGATGGCTTGAACCCATTTCTGAGTGTGTCAGTCATGTTTGGGAATAAGTGAGGAGCTAAATTATAAATAATAGGGCAAGACTGCTGGGAAAGAAATAAACTCCAGTAAACTAAAACAATCAGTTTGCTCTCCTGTGTTTTCTGTACAAGTAATAAAATCTAATAACTGAGTTGCTGTTAACAGTTAATGACCACAACATTTGTTAATGGACCCAGACAAATGAGAGCAGTTTAATACAACAAACAGGCTATTAGTTGTATTAATGGTTGACTTGTAGGAGTTAGTGCTCTTATAAACTATATTCTGCAGTTTATAATACCAGCACTTTATAAAATGACCTGGAGTTTTCCAAAAAATAAAAAATAACAAGGATCAGGTGAGTTCCAATTTAGCAGTGGAAAATAAGTATGCATGCTAACTCAGAAAAGCTGATAGTAGGCAAGTTTTCTAGTTTGCACTGGAATAAATCAGGAGCAACAGCAGACATACAAACCAGGGCTGATTCTTGTACATCCTAAATCAGTCGCAGCTTTGCTTTTGACTTTGGTGAGTTTTGGATTACTCCTGTAATTATTATCATTAGAGAGCAATTTGACCTTTTTTTTTTCTTTTCTTTTTTTTTTTTTTTCACAGGCCACAAATGATTCCACACATGGGATATTCAGTTTTTAGCAGCTGTCATTATTTAGAGGTTTAACAAGCACGCTTATAGAAAGAACTATAAAAGGGAAGTTGTATAAATAGACTAAAATTAATAGAGGAACCAAATAGAGTTAGTTCCTGCTTCACTAGCCTCTACAGCTCTTTTAATTTCTGTATTTTTAAAGTGTATTTAACTGTAATTCTATTTACAGGAAATGTCAGTAGCATTTTTGCAATGGTAGTTGTGAAAGCCAAAGTTTTTCCATGGCTTTACAGACTCACTTCTGAATGTAACTAGTGTTTGGTAGAAATTTAAAGCGGAGCAATTTAAGCATTTGCCCTTAACTTGCCAAATGGGAACAATACTAAATTATTACAGAATTATAGGTTACTGGTGAAGAGAATAATGTACACTTTGGTAGGAAAAAGAAGTGAAGGTATTTAAATGCATCTGAATGGGTTCTAATTTGTGTATAGTTGTAGCATGAGATGAGGCCAGGCTTAAATCATAAACTTATAGCAGGGCTTAGCCAAGCTCTTTGGCTTTGTTTGTGGAGCCAAATGGCAAGTTTTCCAGATAGACTCCCAAAAACATAAGAGACCTTGCATAAACTTATCCTTGAGGTTACTGTGACCTGGAGGAAGAATGCAAGAGTAAACTCAGAGAGCTGTTCCCATCTTTGGCCATTCAACCACATGTAGGGAATGGTGTCTAAGCCAATCTAAAGAGGTGTCAGTCTTGAGTTTTCTAACTTAGATATGGAAATTACAATCCAGAGGAACATAATATTCACTCTGGGTCCTTCCTACATTCATCATACCTCAGCCATGCTGTTGCAAAGAGTAGCAAGTAACTGAGGCTTCAGAGTAAGATATAAGACACTTCGGCAGAAAAGGATAACATATAAGAGAGGCACAGGGTGGTCCTCCCTCTGCTAAACCTCTCAGCTGGCAATTTGTGTTTTAAGAGGTTCCCAGGCCAGGATTTAGCTCATGGTTGGTAGTCAGTACGAAGTGTATCCTCCATAAACATCTAGCCCTTTATATTTCTGGCCTCCATTTTTGGCAATGAATTCTATATTATAATTACGCATTCTGTAAAAAGATGTACGCTTCTGTATGTTTTAAACCTGCTACCTCAAATTTCACTGAATGCCCTTTACGTCTTGTCTGGGAAAGAATGAAAAATTCTCTCCCATTCATTCAGCTCATATGGTTTATGATTGTACAGACCTCAACCACATTTTCCTCTTCAGTCATTCTTTCCCAGACCCTGAATTCTTAAGCTAGGCAGTCTCACTCCCTTCACAATTATGTTTCATGGCTTTGATCACCTTTGCCAACTTTTCAGTTCTAGTTCAGCCTTTCCTAGTTCTATTCCGCATTTTTTGAGATGAAGGGAGAAGCAGTCTTGCACACAATGTAAAAGGCATGGGTGTATCATTTATACAGTGCCTGAGTGACAGTTTTGGCTTTGCTCTTAGTTGTGTTTCTTGTCATTACCAATATTATATTTGTCCTTTTGAGAGTTGCTGAGCACTAAACTTTTTTTCCGCTGGTTCTCCACCATTACCCTCAAATCTTCTAGAGCGGGAGAGGGTTAGTAAGATCACCTATTACCTCTTTGTTTATTCTGTAATTTACCTATAATTCAGATTGTATTTCCTCATGTGCTTTATTCTGTATTTGTTGTCTTGCACACAATCCATTGTGCTGCTGCCCAGACACAACATCAGATCTGTTTATACTTCTCAATCAGTTTCTTTAACGGCTATGTGTCAGCGGCCGACTGCTCAGGAAACCATGCAGCTTGGCAGGAAGCACTGGGAAGGGCTCAGCCTCCCTGAACACTTGAGGGCACAAAATGAATCAACTTGCCATGTCTGGAGCCTGGTCTCCAAGCTCCTGCTGGAGAAGGAGGAGAAGAGAGAAAAGAGAGAAGTCACGCTCCTGCAGACCTGCCCGGCCTTCAGAGCAGTGCAAGGAGGTTCAGCGCAGCCATCACCAGATGGTGCTGCTGCGTTCAGCCTTGCGAGGTCATTGCACGCAGGGACGTTTCGATTCTTGGAAGAAAATACTGTACTGGGGATGTTTTTTCACTGCTTGGGTATCTGGAGAGTAGGCAGGGGATGTTCTGACTTCATGACACTACTCAGTTCTCTTTGAGAACAGGACATTTGAGCTTTGGCTGGGAGTTCTGAATAGGGGTGTGTTCAGACACTGTTTGAGATGATCTGTTCCAGACTGGTTTGAGTGGATAAACAAAATTAATTAGATTCACATCATGTGAGTCTACAGGATTGAATTTTTCCTTCAATGGAAAATGAGCTAGCAGTGGATACTGTTGCTTGTCAGAAATATTTATAACTATAGCTCACCTGCTTTTCCATATGTTCGAAAATATTTGCCTTTTTTTTAAAGGCTCAGGTACACAAATCATGTTATCAATGAGACTCCAATGAACCGCTGCACAGAAGAAGTTCTCTGAGTCCCCTTTCCTATTGCTACTACATATGAAACTCCAGTGCAGCGAAGTACTTCACCTTGTGTGATTAAGCAGAGGAAATGGCATCGCCTGAACGTTTCACTAGCAGATTTTAGTCTATTTCTTGTTTGTGCCAGTAAATATGTGAGCCAGTCATTACTTCTAACAAGTTGATTGGGAAAGTTTTCATCTCTGCTTCCTCAGAAAACTGAGGAAAAGGTTAAAAGAAAATTCTGACACTATGATAGAAGTCTGTGAATGTAACTCATGTTTATCTATTAACTATAATCTCCAATCTCCAAGAGCTTTTGTGAACCTAAGTCGAAATTAAAACTTCTATAAAGGGTTTACCTGCACAGTTGCAGGAGTGTACTGAGGTTTTAACTTCCACGAGGCAAACAGATCCAGCACAGGAAATTCAGAGACAAAGCAGACATGCTGCACTATTCTTCATTGCTATTGCTCTGAGCTCTTTGGAGGCCTCTAAACAAAACAAAATCTATGTTTAATGATTTAGAGTTTAAAGAGTGAGCACTCCAGCCTGCATAAGGCCTTGAGCCTCATCCTGTGGAGATTCATGCTGGACTCCAAGGGACAGCTTCTGACTAGCAATGATAGAGGTGATGAAAGTGCAAAATGAAAAGTAATGATGCTCTTGAGAAGGTAAATGGTGGGCTTTTTTATTCTTTGCTCTCATCAAAGAAGAGCAGCAGTGAATCAAGAAATTGAAGTGACAGCAGATATACAGCTGATGAAAACAAATGTTTATTTCTGACCACCTCACTGCTGTAGGATGGAAGAATTAAAAGGTGTGAAGATTAAAACCAGAATATTTGTAAGGAAAAGAAAACCACCCAGAATGACCACCCCTAATGCTAAATATATTTCAGAAGGAACATCAACCCAACAAAAAATTTCCTGTAAGTCTTTTACAGGAACAGATTACTCTGTGTTTTCACAGCTATACCTTCTGCTAAAAGACCTGGAGCTGGTCACTCCTGGAGAAAAAATCTTAGCCTCTGTGGTGCCTGGATTTCAAGCAGCTTGGTAATTAAGGCTGTTCCTCCTCAGGGTGAACTGTCCTAACCAAGCTCAAAAAATTCTTAAACACTTCTTTTCTCCGGCTAACAATGACAAATCAAGGAACTTAAAAGCCTTGCAGGGAGACCTGTCAAAAGTCTGATTTAAGGGTCTACAAGTTTTTCTGGCAGAACTGTTGCTTCTATATGATGAATGATCACATTACTGAACCTGTTCCACCTGCTCTTTCCTGAGGAGGCAAGAGGAGCCCTGCTCTGAGGCTGGAAGGAGCTTTGGCTTGGTGCTCCTGCAAAATGTAGAGTGGCTAGAAGGAGAGAAGAGTGTAGGGAGGAGAGTAAGGAGAAAAAGGGGTGGGAAATGAGAGGCAGTCTGCTAAGGAATGGGTAGAATGTGAGATGAAGGGCTGGGGGGAAGGCATAGGCTGAAAAGGTACAAGAAAAATAAAAAAAGAAACACACACAACCTGTGTGCTCGCAGCCAACTGTGGCACCATCCTGCTGTGGCGGGGACATTCAAATCACATCTTACCCCACTGCCAGGATTGCAACCTAATCCAGACAACGTTGGCCAAAGAGCATCACCAGGAACACAGGATTTCATTGTTCCCCTACCCATTCCACACAGTTTTGCTGTGAACTTTGTAAAGTAATTAAAAGTATTTAAATTCTGACTTTATTAAGCGCACTGAAAAGGCAAAACAAATCCATCCCAAAACAAGCCCTGCACACCGAGTGCCAAGAATGGTAATCACATACAATTCATCTCAAACGGCAGAGTTCTAACAATAAACTTTTCAATAGCAAAATTAACATATCCTTATACTCTCTGTACACGCTCTCCTAGTTAAATGCGCTGCTCCAGCGTTAGGATGCGGTAAATCGCCTGCCATAGAAGACAAGGTACAACGCAGCTGAGCGAATGCCACACTGTTGAACTCGTCTCTTCGCGCAGCTGTACCGCAGGTATGGCCAGAGCAGCCGCAGCTCCTCCCCGGGCGGTGCGAGCCGGGGCGGGCAGGGGAAGGGCAGTGTCTCCCCAGCAGCCCGGCCCTGGCATCGCTCCCCCGCCGCTCCCCACGGGCTGGCAAGCGGCTCCTCCGCGCCCTCCGCCTCTCGGCAGGGCTTCGGGCACACCTGCGCTAAGGGCGGGGGCGCTGCCGGGCCCGCTCGGGCAGCGCCGATCAGAGCCCGTCCCGCCCGCTCCGCGCCCCGCGCCCGCCCTCGCGGCTCCTCCCCACCCGGCGCCGTCCCACACCCCAGGTGTTCCTCGCCGAGCCGTGCTGCGCTGCTGCCCCTCGGCAGCAGAGGCCCGGACAGGGCGCAGCGGCAGCCGCTGCCGCGGGAGGTGGGCGGTGCGTGGGGGGCGGCGGTTCCGGGGCCCCGGCATGGCCCGGGGGCGGGCGCGCCGCCGCCGCCCGGCCCCCTGAAGAGGCACGGCGAGGCTGGCTGCCGGCTCGGCGGAACCGGGGTCTGGCTTCAGGCTCTCCTCCGGGAGCCCCGGGGGGGCGGCCATGTCCGGAGCCATGAAGTTCAACGGGTACCTGAAGGTGCGGATCGGGGAGGCGGTGGGATTGCAGCCCACCCGCTGGTCCCTTCGGCATTCACTCTTCCGCAAGGGATACCAGCTCTTGGACCCTTATGTCACCGTCAGCGTGGACCAGGTGCGCGTCGGGCAGACCAGCACCAAGCAGAAGACCAACAAACCCACCTACAATGAGGAGTTCTCCACCACGGTTACTGACGGCCATCAGATCGAGCTGTCTGTCTTCCACGACACCCCCATCGGCTACGATGACTTTGTGGCCAACTGCACCTTGCACTTCCAGGACCTCTTGCGCTCCGCGGGTCCCAGTGACAGCTTTGAAGGCTGGGTGAGTACCCGTCTTGAGGGGAAGCTGGAGCCGGGCTTCTCTCTGAATGAATGAATGCGCTCGAAGGGTATTTGCAGAGCTGAGGCTTGTCCTTGCACGTCTGTGCTGCAGATGCACGCAGCCTGGTGTGTGTATCTCGTTTACACCGGTGGACCTTCACACATCTGTTTGTACCCCTATGCTTTAGACTTGTTTAGCCTGCTATTTAGACTGCTATTTTAGCTAATGCATTTTAGAACCCTAAGTGAAAAACGTCTTGGCTGTCATAGCTTGAGGGTGAAGACTCTGTGGCTGAGGGATATGAAGTCTCTCCCTTTGCAGACTAGCAGAGAGAAGACTCATAATACATAACCATCAAAGTACACCTGTAGACTTACATGATGATGCACCTTTGTTCTTTTGCTTAGCATGCAGAGATGGAAACTTAAATACCTGGGGTTGGGTGTATTTATGTTCAGATCTATACATGATTGCACAATTGTTTGATGTGTGCATGTAAGTTTCTTTGACTTAACAGAATGGCAGGAATAGTCATATGTCTATTATGTCTGCTGCTGTGCTGGTTAAACAGTTTCACTTACATCGAGTTCTAGGCTATTTCCAAGTAGGTGTCACTTGCATCCGGTCCAGAGAACCTCATTTATGTCTTAGTCCCAATGGTAAGTAAAAGGAGTAGAACTGGCTTTAAAGATGCACCTTTGTTTCCGCTACTGTAAAGGGGGAGGAAGTGATTGTATTGATCCAGAAAGTTGTTTGTAAGTGTTAAGTTAAAACAGAGGGGAGAAAAAAGGTAGATAAGGTAGAGAAGAGCTGAGAATTTCCAAGGTTAAGATTGGTATTAGCTTTTTAAGGCTAAGAATTTCAGCATGTGTGGTCAGGTAACTGCCACAATAAAATCATGTGTGGTGGAAAGAGAGCTGACACTGTAAAGAACAGATAAGCATCTTGATAATATCACTGGGGAGAATGCTGGTGCTTTCTGTTCTCAGCTGGTGTCTGTGTCTGAGGTGTGATGCTGTGCCTCTGAGGTGATTATAGGGAATACCAGTTGCAGGATTAATTGGTGTATGTTGGTACAATTTATTTCTTCTATTTTCTTCTTATGGTGTATTTATGTACCCTATAGATAGGCTTGAGGTTCATGCACTCAAGGTGGTCCCTCTCAGACAGTGACTGATGTGATTTTGTGTCAGGTGAAAGGGATCCAAGCTAGCCTCAAACAAGGTAGCTCACGTGTTGCTGCTAATAGTACAGCCAGAGCAGAGTTGACAAGGGTTTACTCAGTGTGTGGGTACCCTGATTCCCAGGCTAGCTGTGCTGCTGGAGAGAAACTGTTCCTGAGACTTGTGCTAAACCAGTTTTAAATACAGAATGGACCTCTATGGGCCAGGGCAAAGGAGTGAGCTCAGGACAGAGAGCTGTGGTTTTGAGGGTTTTCTTTGCTGGGAGTGTTTCCTCTTTGCTACTGAGAGAGGCCCTGTCCTCCTGGGAGGCTGGAGTCCTGGTCGTACTGGGTCTGGGCACACATGGGATTGGACTGCTCTGTTGCAAAGGTGGTGGCCTTATTTACATTACCAAAATATCCATAATAGTATTGCTTCTGGTGTGGAGGCATGCATGTCCAGGGACCCATTGTTTCTTTTATTTCATCCGTCCTGTAGTGCTGATTTTTAAGACAGATGGCCTGAAACGCTTGTTTGGTTTTGTTGGTTTTGTTGGTTTTTTTTTTTTTTTTTTTGGTGAGGGAAAAGATTTGTATTCCTGCTCGACAGGCTTGTGTTTTGAGAACCCTGTACCTGTGAATTGATGCGTGCAATGGGGTGGGAAATCGGTGATTCTTTTCAACTTGACTGCTGTAAACCGATGCTACATCTGGGCATGTAGACAGAGCTGCTTCTCTCCTTTTCAGTTAATGTCCAAGTATTACAACTGGGGTGGATTTAGTGGGAAGTAAGCAAGCATTCATATTCTGTTCCCTTTCTCCTCTCCCTTTTGGCTTGCTTCGTTAGCATCTTGCATAGTGTGCAACCAGGATCACATGATGAAAGGGAACAGCATCTTGTTCTGATAATTTAATACGTCTTGACATATCCAGCAAGGCTTGTCATGGAGTTTTGTGTAATCAGAAGGATATGGAATGCTGATTTGTAGTAACCGAAGGCTCAGGAACTGCTGGCATGATACAAGACAGCACAAGGAGTTTGTAGATGATTTGCAACACCTCCACTCTGAAATTCTTCATACTGCTCTTCTTTTTCCATCAGCAAAGGTAAAGCACATGTAGGCAAGGAAGGAGTGAACGGACTGAGGAGATAATTGATGAATCCTGGAAGTTTAGCCTGGCTGATACTTATGTGGCTGTGCATGATTTTTACGTTCACTTTTCAGAGACAAGGACAACAATATACTAGTAATCTTCAAATGCTCCTTGGATTTATAACGGCCAAGCAGGATGGCATCTGGCTGCCTTTGGTCCTTCAGCTCTTCTCCAGATTGCTGAGCTGCCAGGTATTACCTGGAACAGCTCCTCAGCTCAGACACTGGTCTGAAAGTTTTGGCGTAAGCTCCCAGGCTCGTGCTGCTCTGTTTATGTTTAGGGGGCCCATAAGAGTGCTGGGGAGGGACTCTTCATTAGGGACTGTAGTGATAGGACAAGGGGTAATGGGTTAAAACTTAAACAGGGGAAGTTTAGATTGGATGTAGGGAAGTTCTTTACTGTGAGGGTGGTGAGGCACGGGAATGGGTTTCCCAGGGAAGTTGTGAATGCTCCATCCCTGGTGGTGTTCAAGGCCAGGTTGGGCAGAGCCTGGGGTGGCCTGGTTTAGTGTGAGGTGTCCCTGATCATGTCAGAGGGGTTAGAACTAGATGATCTTAAGATCCTTTCCAACCCTAACTATTCTGTGATTCTATGAACATGGATTTTCTCCTGCTGAAGAAAAAAAGAGATTAGGTGTAACATTGGTCACAACCTCTTGTGACAACTGTAGGAAGTGTCGGTGAGAGGCAACTCGGAGCAGCTGGTGTGTAAGCGTGACTTGCAGGTACATCTCTGCAATTATGACCCCAAACAATTATGCAGATGAGTAAGTGTATGGACATGAACTGCCTCATCAGTAATGCTTCCACACCTGACTCATCCCCCTGGCTACTGGGGCTGAGTTCTCTGTTCATGATTTGCATTAAAATCCATGTTCCAGAGACTCTTCAAAACTGACCCTTTTTCTTCTAAACATTTTGATTATTTTCTGAAGTCTTTCTAGTAAACATGTTGGCATGGTCTGGATATTTTTTAAGTTGCATCTTGGTTGTTAAACACATTTGATTAATTTTACAAGATCAAATGAATAAGAGCTTATAAACTTCAAGATTCGTCTCTTTGTTTCCCCTGTCTTATATTTACTTGTCAAGTTGCAGAGCTGTAGTTTTTATTAATATTGTCCATTAAATGCCATCTTGCCTTGAGGATGCTTTAATGTAGTTAAAACTGGGAGCGTTCTCCCCGGTATCATGTTCTTTCTGGCAGGCATTTTCCAGTGTGGGTGTGAAATTGTGCAAACCTGAATGGTAGCATTTTACACAGGTGCGCATGACCCAGCCAGGTGCAGTGCAGTAGAGAATTAAGCTGGCTACTGTCTGAGAGCTGTTATGTTATGATTTATTTTAGGTTGAAACTTGTCTTTTAAAACTTAATTTTGAGCTACTATGTGCTAAGATCTTTTTACTCTGCATATGCATCTTTAGAAGGTCCTATCTTCTCTTTAACTGCCTCCGAGTGCAGTATAGGAAGCAGTCGTATGTCAGTGAAACAATGTAAGTAATTCAGAGTACTGAGTTGTAATCGAAAGGGGAGACATTTGTAATACATAGGATTATTCCTATGAGTTTTATTTAGTAGCTGAGGTAATTTTTAAGCTTGGGGAAACACTATTTACAGATAACTGAATTGCATTGTGACTAGGGAATTACTTAATTATGACTGTAAAAATTGTTAGTCCCTGGGTAGGAATGTCATAATTTCTAGGATTTTAACAAGGAGTTAAAATTAAACTGTGATCTTGAAGTAGCAAATTATCAGAGTATACTGAAGGAAATTACATTACAGATGGACTACAAGATTAATGAGCCAATCACAACTTCCTGATGAGTTTGTTATTGTTTGCTCATGTGTGCAGAGAGAGATTAATACAGATAATTCTCATGCATTCTTTAACTTGAGCTCTTTTTGCCTTTATCTTTTCCTATGACTTTTTCTTTCTAAGACAGAAATAATTGTGTTTTACCCATGTCTATATGCAATTGTATATATTGAACATTAAATTGAAGAGTTGAAGGAGAATGCAACTTCTTCACCAGAGCGCTGTGACCTTGGCGGAGAGCCACAGTGCTGCAGGTGAAATATGATACAGTTGTTTCTTGTTTTGAGTCCTGCTTCACTGCCGCGTATTCTCCAGGTGTGTACAACTTGCATCCAGAAGCCACAAATACGGTGGCCAAGGATTTTGTGAAGCAGCATTTTGTGTCTGCGTCAGCCTGTGCCCCCCTGAAGATATAGACCATAGCTTTTAGAGCAGGAGTAAATGGTGTCTTCTTCCATAAGTCAGTAGCAGGCTGAGATAGAAAGCAGCAGCAATCTGTCTGTGTCATTTCTGTTTCCATGCATGTGACAAACGAGTACGGGGTGCAGATCTCTGATCTGAATGAAAGTCACTTTGCACATTAATTGCAAACTAGGCTTGAGTAAACTGAGCTCCTTCCCTATTTCTTGATCAGTTTTAAGTTGTTTCTGTAATTATTATTACAGATACGCAGTTGTTATGTTGTGTTACAAAGTGGACTAGGAGAGAGAGACACTCACCGCAGGAGATAGGATGCTTTTGAAAGCTACCAGAATTTTGGCTTCTGTGCTTTCCTTCAGCGAACAGCTGTCCTTTGGCCCTACAGACAAACCCTCCAGAATGCTATTGCAGAGTCCCATGTACCAAAGCTGTCTGAGAGTGCCCTGCAGTCTGAAATAAAGGCTGTCATAAATAAATGAAGGAAATATTTTTGCTATTTGTCAGGTATTAAATAATCCTGAGGTGGGGGATGCTAATAACAGTTTTACTGATCAAGGCAGCTGAGAACAGCTAGAGCTGACTGTGTCACAAAGAGCTGCATGCTTGCTCCCCAATAAACAGCCAGTCTGGCAACTGTGAACATCTTTGGAGAAAATGCATGCGCGTTAGGTTGGAAAGATTTGGTCAAAGCATGCAAAAGCCAGTTTCCAGGGGCTGGAGCTGCTGGGATGCCAGTAGGGGCCTGTGGCACTGGGGTTCATGCCCTGGCTTCCAACTAGGTACAGCAGGACATGAGTTTCTCTGTCCTTCAGGCAGCTGGGTGCCTGGTCCTGCCACGGTACTGACTTCCTAGTGTGTTCCTTAGGCTGTTTTTTCCGCAGCTACACCTTGAGAACTGTTGCTTTGATGCTGTTGGAGTTGGGAAGGGCTCTGAGAACACTGGAGAGGTATGCAGTAGGCGAGCATGCGTTCCCCCCAGCGCAGTTTGGGATAGGCTGTGCAAGTACCACCACGCTGCTTTCCCTGGCTGCGAGCAGCTGCAAAGATGAAGCTCAACCCAAACGCAGATGACAGGTACCCAGGCCCTCTGGCTTTGCAGCATGGTGGACACGAATGTTTCCAGCTGGAGCCTGGTCTACTTCCGCACATTTGGCCTGTCAGCCCATGCTGCCTTTGCCTGCCTGTCCACCCACCAGTGCTTCTGCTTTCCAGTGGGGTGGAGAGGGTGGATGGGAGAGGGTGCAGGTCATGCAGTCAAACAAGGTTTTCTGGAGTCAAAGCCCCTGCTAATGTGGTTGCTGGGGTGCAGGGTGACTTTGGTGCCAGATTACCCTTTTCTCTGCTGCCTCTAGCTCTCGTGGTGTTGCTACTGAGCTACCTGCGCCAGTTAGAAGGAGAGAGGCAGGCCAGGGGCTGATGCCCAAGTCTCTTTCAGCAGCGATAGTCATGGCAGAAGCCGCTCCTGAGAGTGTTTGCAGTCCCTTGCCTCAGTCCTGGTGTGGTGTGGAGGAGGAGGCCATCATGGTGACTGCAGCACAAGTGAGCCCGGTACCCCAGGAAGCTCCATCCCCAGCCCTGCTCTCCGCACCCTGCAGGCCTCACCTCACTCTGTGTTTTATATTTGGCTCTTACCGCAGGCCTTTCTGTAGAAATACATTTCACCCGGGCTGTCCAAGGCTTTCTGTTTGAAGAGTTTTCTAAGTAATGATTGGTTTCAGGCCATTTTGAGCATTTTTAGACAATAAGCCCTGCAGAAAAAAGTGCCAAGGGGGCTGTATAAGCTATTGAAATGCCATTAGGAAGTCTACTGACTTTTCCCATAATTCAATATGAAAAGTATATACCTTACTGAAGTGAATAAGACTCTCGCCCTTTCTTTGCAAACTGTTAAAGCTCTATTGATGTTTTAGTCTTGATTGTCGCTAGTGTGCTTTGCTAATACAATCAAGAAACCAGGGTCCTTTTGTGTAACCATGGAGAAAAACACGAACAGAAGGGTTATCAGTGAAATGAGTTGCTGGAGGCTTTTGTAAAGGATTCTGGATCAGGCATTGTGTCTCCTTGCCTCCCAAATCTCAGCCTATTTAGACATGCAGTTAATATATGTCAAACCATGCTGCAGACTTAATTTCTTCTGGAGACAGTGAGCAATCTTTGTTCTGATTGCTTATTCCACCCCTGCATTATTTGTGGGGCCATGCAGTGAACTCAGCCGGAGTCCTGGATAACTAACCTGGCGTTGTGTCTTGGTGGAGCTCACCAGGCTCTCTCCCAGGGTCCTCTCCCAAGCCATGCCCATGTGCTGGTACAAGCGGCTGTGGCTGATTGGGAGGGAGACTTGCTTTATAATTATGTCAAAGATATCAAATGTATGTCTAAAACAAAGTGCATCCTGAAGCATCCAATTAATGTTGCTAAGCCATTTAAGGTAAGCCAGATGAATTACTTAAATTTCTTCAATGCCAGCATTTTTTTATTCTTTGATATCATGAGGTGTTCTCTCAGGGAAGTCAATTGCTAAAGAAACCATCATGCTCTATTTCAAAAGCGAGCATTATGAAGCCAGGTTTCATTGAATTAGTGCGGTGCTGTGTAAGAGCAAGCGTTCTTCACCAATTTTGGTGTTACTGACATTCAGCACTAAATCTCTGATTTAGTGTCTGCACTGGGCCCAAGGTGATAGAAAAAATAGCTTTTTGACAATGAGGTCTTGTGTGCCCTTTTGCCCTTGCTGCACTAGATTGGAGATGTCTAATTGATGACCAGATCTATCCCACAGGCTTGCCAGAGCAGTTTTACTGGCTGATGGTCAGCTCCCTGCTTTGCACTTCCCTGGGGCTCCTCACATGTGGGACAGGGGGCAGGTTGCAGACAGAGTTGCTCTGGCATCTGCCAGCTTGTTTTCAGCCACTGTCTTCCTTATGGGACCCACTGCATCTCCAGAAAGACTTGTGTTCTCTAGCCAACCGTCATTGGTGTCCTGATGGAAGGATGCAGCCCTCGAGATGGAAAGTACCATCTGCTGTAAACGGGGGCTGCCTGTGTCCTGTCAGTGTGACAGATAGATGCCACATACAGGTTGTCCCCTGTGAGTGTCAGCTTGCAAGCCATGAAGCCCAGCCTGGGAAGGATAGCAGCCCAGGGCTGTTCATATGCAGAGTATTTGGAACTTCAGGTGTGGAATCAGATTTCAGCTTGTCTGCTGCCCCACCTGGTTGCTGGGTGGGAATTTCTGTGCTCCATTATACAATGTAGACCTGCCCTTCGGGTGCACTGGAATGAGAGTATCCTGCTGTGACTGTACTTACAACAAGCTTTGCCAATACAAAAAAATGTTGGCAGGGGAAGGAGGGAGGGGAGTGTGAACCTGTAGATGACATTACATGAAGACTTCTTCTTAGTGTTTATCTGCCAAGTTTCGTAAGGATTGAGTTTCCTGGGTGAGTTGATTGTATTTGTATCAGTGATACCATGGCAGCTCTCCAGACTCCTTCCAGGAGAGGTCTCCTTGCTGTTAAAAGACAGGAGATGAAGAACTGGCGCAGAAACAAAAGTTGAGCAGCTTTGGTAGCTGACTTCCGTCTGTGAGATGGGAGATAGATGATTTTTTCTGTTATTTTAATGAACATGACAATGCTGTGTAGGCTTTAGTGGAAGGTTTTTTTTACGTTTTTACTTTTATTGCAGTATGAGTATTTCTGTCAACAGGAGTAGAGGAGGAAAATACGCCCATGTGAGAGATACTTCTAAATGTGTGATTTGGTGTATGCATAGTGCATGTCTGCTGTGTGGTTTAAAAAAAAAATAAATAGTAAAAAACCTGATAAAATCATTTGCAATGTGAAATCATTTGGCAGATCAGCAGAGCCCTGTCACCTCTCAGATGGAGGCAAGTGAGCGAGTGAATGTGAGAAACAGCCTGCATATCTGTTCTGTCCCAGGACATTACACCTAACAGTAAGAATTATACTGACAGTCTGACAGATGGCAGTTCCATATCTGAACACTGAGGTGTTTTTCTTGCCTTTGTCTCACATATTTAGTATCAGCTATCCTCAGAGGCAGGAGTTTGAATTGTCAACTGACCTGATTCGGTTTGAAAAAGCAGCTCATACCTGCCTACAGCATTTCTGGTGTCTAGCCCTCTCTGACCTGCTTTGTGGTTTCTGTTTTGCCTTTGCTTGTTTCTTACTTTTTTCCTGGATTTTTGTCATTAATTTTAACATAGTATTGTATTTTGTTTTTTTCTTTTGTATAAATTAAATTTTAATTTTACTCTGTTGTGTAAGCACTGTGTCACTTCTAAATTAAAGTCTTTGTATACATCTTCATGTACAGCTGAAAGTGGGTAGATCTAGATTGGATATTAGGAAGATATTCTTCACTGTGAGGATGATGAGATACTGGCACAGGTTGCTCAGAGAATCGGTGGCTGCCCTGTCCCTGGCAGTGTTCAAGGCTAGGTTGGATGGGGCTTTGAGCAACCTGGTCTAGTGGAAGGTGTCCCTGCTTGTGGCAGGGGCTTGGAACTAGATGATCTCTAAGGTCCCTCCAACCCAAATAATTTTGTGATTCTATGATCTTCACTTGCTTTAGTATTTTCTATGGTAGCAATGAGGTCTTAGTTTGGGAACCATTTTATTGGTTTTGGATAGGAAATATTTGCCATCAGTCACAGTTTTGTAGATGTTGTAGAAGGTTCGAGCAGGCACCAGTCATAACTACGCCGAGTGCTATAGGTGTGAGTCAGAGATGTGAGCAGTCAGAAAGGTCATTTAGGGTTTTGTCAGTTCGCTGGAGCTGCCTGGCTTGACAGTCTGCATAGGAAAGAGGGTAATAGTTTGACGATGACAGTAAAAATCAGCATGGGATGTCTGTACTCCTGAGTGCTTTTATCTGATAAAGTAATTGCAAATAAATGCTGTCTCTGATAGCATTGGAGTTGGCTTTTCTATGTACAAATTAGTTTCTTGGGTGATTCTCTCTGCCTAGACTGGTCAGTGTGCTCATCCTGTACTAAATGTATTCAATCCTGGGCTAAGTTCCTTCAGAATAATGAAGGTTGTCTAGATCAAGAACAACTACTGAAAGACAAGCTTATCCTGTTTAATTCCTGCTTTGTCCTGCATTTATTTTTTTTTGACAAACAAGGCCATATGGCTTGTTGGGCTTTTTTCCCAGGACTGAAAAGTAAAGGAAAAATACCTTGTCTAAGTGGTAAAACCTACAGATTGGTTTACTTAATGTTTTCTTCTATCTTGTTTCCTTCAATTCTTTTGAAATTTAAATGCTTTAAATCTCAAGAAGAGGGAGAGCAATCTTCCTTGCGGTGGGGCCCAATTCTTACCCTTCCCATGTAAGCTCTGGCACACTGCATGAGAAGGTGCTCTCTGTACCTCACTACTTTCTTGGTATCTATTTGTTGTAACATTGATGTGAAAGTTGTTCTTCTCCTTTCTTTCTTGTTGTAAAATGTCACTCTATTAAAGGTTTGCCTGTGTCCTGTGTGAGATTTCAGCAGAATAGGAGTCTGGTTCTTGCCTCTGCTTTTGCTTGCAAGGTTTACATCAGTATATTCCTAACAGCATCAATGGAATTTTGCTGCCAGTTTTGCACTGATCTAATTAGGAGCAGAATTGGACACATTTCTTTCCCCTTCGTTGCATGCAGCAAGGGTTTATAATGATAGCTGGATTGTACATAATTTATTGAGTACAGTGAGTGCTTGTGGAGCTTTGAGAAAGGGGAAGGAATTGGCTTCCATGCAATGAGTTTATTATCTAGGTCATTCACAGGCTGAGGCATCTAATGTTGATATATTCAATGAAAATTTATTCTATAAGGCAGTTTGCTCGTGTGCCTTCAAGAAAATATGACCATGTAAGGAAAATATTCCTGTGTGGTCCAAATCCATGGTGGGATTTCTTGTCAAAGATACTGAGTTAGAACGCACCATTTAACACAAAAACTACAGTGGTGTCAAATGTGTAGGGTGGTCCTCCATTTCCTAATAGGGTTTTGTAGGAGTAATGCTTTCGATGATCAGTTTTTGCAAGATGGAACCCTATGCCTATCATTTCATTCTCTGTTTGCTTAAGTAACAGTAAAAAGTCCAGTATAGGAGCTTTGGGTACTCCCACAAAAAATTGCTTACAGGAGTGGATGTGAGAGATGGCAACTTCTTGGAGATTGCTGGAAATGACCCTACAGTCATTTTCCCTTGGAAGTTTCAGCTTCTTGTTTCTGCATGATATAGTAGCTTACAGGCCTATGCTAATCAAAAATACTGCTTTGTTAAGTCTTTCTTAAAGCAGTGGCATGGAATTGTGGTGGTTTGGTAGGTTCTATACAAGCAACTAAACTGTTCTCGGTTTGGAGTGGAGCAAAATTGCGTAGAAACCCAGCTGTGTTAGGATAAGCTGTCTTCCTCTCAGAGATTAACCCCTATTATAATGACTCCATCAGTACTTAATGATAGTAAATTTTTTTACCACATTTTCAGATAATTAGCTCAAGTAATGTTTAGCCTGTCTTGCCAATCAAGGTGATGTTTTCACTTTCCTTTGTGAAATCTTGCTGAATGGATTTTGGTGTGAGCCTTGAAGAGCATCAAGTTCATCATGCTCAAGCCCACATGAAAGGAGCAGGTTCTACTACACTAGTGAGCCCAGATAGTAGGTGCTTACTCTTTGCCTTTGAGGGGCAAAAGGGTATGATGCAGGCAAAAGAAATGGGCAGCAGTGTTACAGAAGCAGATACAGTTTCTCTTGCCTGTTCCTGAGTTCCTTAGGTTGAGGCTAAGACCTCTAGCTCTACCTGAAGGACAGTGGGATCCCTGTGTGTGCTGTTATGGTGCTGACTCTTCAGGTCAGGACTCACTATATCCA
Organism: Psittacus erithacus; assembly: GCA_009867235.2. NCBI lineage: Eukaryota > Metazoa > Chordata > Aves > Psittaciformes > Psittacidae > Psittacus > Psittacus erithacus. The sequence continues at coordinate 218,426 of WYDI02027145.1, read as the reverse complement.
AATCATTAGAGCTTGTCATTGTCTTGGAATGACAGCATTGAAATGGAGAGCAAACTCTTGGATTCTGGGGTGTCTGCCCAGCTCAGGAATAAAGCATCAAAAATTCAGGCTATCTGCACATCCTCATAGAATGGTTTTCAGCCTGTTGTAGATAAAATACTTTCATGTGCTGGTATAAAACCCTTTTTATTTGGGCTAATGCTTACAAAGCCATTCAGAGTAGGAATGGGATTTGTGTTTATCCATGGTGGAGTACTTTTTCAGCAGTGTCTTGTGAGCTCTGGCAATTTGCACAGGGCAGATCTAGGAGGATGCCCACCAGTTTTTTGTCCTCCTCTGCCCTACGGGCAGTCTCTGCAGCAGGAGAGGCAGAGTGCTTTCTCCTTGTGTCTCTGCTTCTCACCTACCCCATTTCACAGCTGAGGTTGCTAAATAAAACATCAGTCAAAGGTTGAATGAGTTAATGTAGTGGGCTGCGAACTGTGGTTTTGGAGTCGTGCGAAAGCAGCGTCCATTCTGCTACCTTTGCAGAGGAGTGGTGACAGCCGGAAGAAAAGGGGAGGAAACTTTGGGTGGGGGAGGGGAGCTGGGGGCAGTAATCTTCTTTTGCTCAAACCTTGATATCAAGATGGCTTTTCCCTTTATTTATATGTGTTGAGGAACTTGGTTAATGATTTGACAGCTCATAATCAAGCCTGTGCTCTTCTCAGCAGTTAACTACAATCACTGTTGGACATGTGCAAAACCTCACTCTGATGTTACCGAAGCTCTTCTGAAGGTGTGTTGAAAGCTGCATCTTTTAGCTTGTTTTAGGTGAGCAGTTGCTGCTTGTGGCTGCACATCTGCAGGAGCACAGGATTTTAATGCTCACAGTGTAGAAATGCCTGTGGACGTGTGCATGTTGTGGGGCAAACAAGACAATGCACACTCAGTTCTCAGCACTGCATGTAGTGAGGAAAAATTTCTTTGACTGATTGTGCACCTTCTGGCTACTGCTTTGTTGGTTAAAATCCCTATAATTAAGAATTTTAGAACTCCAGTATTGTAGAAGAACCTGAGTGTGGAGAATTGAAGCTATATCCAAAACCATCAGGTGGCTCATTTTAGAATTACACTCTTCTGATTTTGTGAAGAGCAAACTGTGGGGTCTGAGTGGATTTCTTCAGAGAAAAGCAGTGATTGTTCAACTTGTCGCATGTTTTGGCTTATGTGGATGTTATCTTGGAAGGCTTCAGATGTGCCCTTGCTAATTTTTCGTTTCCCTTTGTCATAGAGAAAGGAGTGTTTATGATTAATGTGGGGTCACTGGTTTTATTTCTATGTATAAAGAAGCTTACTGCAAAGAGACTTGCCTCAGCAGTGGATGTGAAGTACTCATTGTTTTTAAGCAATGCCACTTCTTATTTTAGTAACATTTTGGAAGCGTCTGTTCCTGTTTTGAGCAAGACCATTAGGTGGGAAAAGAGTAACAGAGGCTTGCTGGGTTTAAACAACCTCTGATGCCCCTGTGCTTGGCTCCTAAAAAATTGTTCTGAAAGAATCATCCTGACCACAAAAAACCTCATCAACGTTTTCTCAGTATTAGTTCTGTGTTTCATTTCTAGCTTGACTAAGCAGTCTCCTTATGTTAATAGTCCTGGGCATATGAAATTTTATTTGCAGAGAAATGTGGGTTGGGTTTTTTGTTTATTTTTTTTAATGACTTCAGCTGCACAGAACTACTCGTTGTCTTTGCCTGCTACTTTTTTCACTGTCAACAATAAGAACAGGACCTTTTTTTTAATTTTTATTTTAAATATATATATATTTTTTTTTGCCGGTAAATGGGTAGTTGCAAAATTCTGTACACCTATAGTATTTATTCTTACTCCATCTCTAGCAATATTAAGCAACTGTTTCCACAGGAACAGTGCTCTTTACAATAGACGATGTTGTGGCTTGCTTCAAAGCCACAGTCAGAACACGTAGGTGTTTGAAGAGTACCAGATCTTTCCATCTCTCGCTATGAATTTTCCAGTGGGTCATTACTTGTTCAGACTATCTCAGTATCCAAAACCACCCCAGTGCTTCATATTACTGTGTGTGGTTATGTCCTAGAAGCCTTCCAAGTGCTGCTGGGCTGCACGAGAAATCTTTTTATATTCATAAAAATCCAAAACTTCTGGTGTGGTGGTGGTGAGGATCTAGTCAGCAGCTCCAGTGCAGCTAGTTTTGGATCTAACTCTTCCCTTCTGTAACCTTATCTAGGGGTCCTTCAATATCATGCATCTTAGGAACTGAACAGTGTTAGGTGTTTTATTATCTTTCTTTGGGGACTTTATTTGTCATGGTTCACTTCACTGGATATATGGAAGTTATTACAGTGACTGTATCTCTTCTGTTTTCTTCCTCCCAGGGTTATTACTGCGTGTTCTGCCTGTACAGAGGAGAGGAGCTGTCTGAGTGGCTTCTTGGCTCTATGTTACAGGACTTGGTAAACTTTAAAAAAGGAAAGTTATTTGATTTTATTTTGAAAGAAGATAAATGCTATCTAAGGGGTTTATGTTCTGAGCTGGTGAAAGCTTTCTGGTTAAGGCTGTGAGACTAAAACTGGTGTTAGTTTTCCTGGAGTGAACATTTTGCTTTGGGAATTAAGGTAATGTTGCTCCTTCTCAGCAAGGGCTGTTTGTCCACTGGAAGTGGTGCATAAAGTCCACATTAGCAGTTTCACCCAGGTAGGGATGTACTTTTCTGCAGAAGGGAATTTATACCTTGGATTACCCTGTGCTTGGACTTGCAGAAGCTTGGACTTGCAAAGCTCTGTTTGAAGAGAAGAACATTTATGTGCAGCTTTGTGGGTAATGTTGAACTTTGGGTGGGAAATGTGGTCAACATCAGGTTATGCTCTCGATTGACATGTGAGCAAAACCACTCCAACCATGTTCTGACCTTTTTCTCTACAGACCCTTTCTGGGTTCCCCCCTTTTTTTATTAATCCAAGGTGCATTTCGGTCACATTGGTGAGAAGTGCTTCCTCATCTTGAAACCACACTTTGCAAAGGGAAAAAGAAATACTAAAAAGGGGAAATATGTGACAATGTGCTGTTGGTAGCACCAGCAAGCTGCCTGTCAGCTCACAGTTGCACACAAACCCCACAAGCGCCTCCTCCTTCAGATGGAGGCAGATGGCTGGGTCAGCTGAATAGCATATCTCAGTGTCATGGCACCTTGTCACCCATCCTGTGGCCTGCAGAAGACTGGAGGCCGATGTTGTTCAGCTCCTTCCTGACTTAACTCAGTTGCTGGAGTCACAGCTATGACTTTATGGTCACAAGTGAGTAGTGAGTTCATCTCTCTCATGAGGTAGATGAGGAAAACTGTAATCACAGACTTGATTGGACTAAATATTGTTTTGCCTTGGACAGTCTGTCTCCTATTGCAGTGCTTGGCTTCAGGATTTTGGGACTTCCCCTCCCTCACCCCATTACTCCTTTTTTGTACTTACAGCCCAGGGTCCTTCACCAAGGAGAACCTCATCTATGCACCTTTTTTAACTGCTGTTTCACAGAAATATTTTTATTGTACTTTTCCCCTTTCCCCTCACTAAAGGAACCCTAAACAGAAAACAACCCCCACAAACAAAAAGCATTATACAAATAGGATATGATCTAACTTGGCAAAGCAAATGTTGGCAATGGCATGGCCGTCCTGGGTGTTGTCAGCTGCATACTGGATCCCAATCTACATTCTTTTTGCTGCATGAAGACTTGACTGTGACTTCCAGCAGTATACCTCATGGGATTAGAGCGGAGATGCAAGCGGTAACATCTGGACACCAGGAGCAAGCATCATACCTTCAGGAATGCTGGGGGAGTGCATGCCTTGGCACTCCTTTTTTTTTTTTTTTTCTTTTTCTTTTTTTTCTTCTGTACCTTTAGAAGCATCTAATTGGTAGCCAGAAACTGCTGCTTTTTTCACGTGATGTTCTGGGATGTGTATGCCAGGGATGTTAATCCCCTAGGCTGCAGGCAGGGAATGGGAGAGGGATTAGTGTGTGAGCTAAAGGACTTTTAACCTTCCTCTCCATCCTTCTCTGTTCCCCAAGAAGTTTCTCACCTTGAGACATCACCCATAGTTTGCTTTTCATCCTTCAGTGTCAAATCTTTTGACAGATCATCTTGCAACATGGAGTGCGAGAAGAGATGTGGTGGGTTAATACTGGCTGGATACAAATGTTAATGGTTTCAGTTTCAAGAAACTGCCAGGTGAGGAAGTAAGAGGAGGAAGAAAGTTATTGTGACAAATTCAAGATCTGGAAAGAATTGCCAGAGCATTGGTACTTAGGCTTCTCCGTGGTGTTATAGCCCGTGCCAGGATCTGGGTTTCAGAAGCTGTTTTAATTAATTCCCAAGGATGATTAATGCAAAGGTTTTATGGGGGGATATCTGTGATGGGAGCTGTAGCTCTAGAGACTGGCTTGCTTCTGAGACGTGCCATTTGAAATTTCATGTTTTGTCAGAAATGTTGCTGATGACTTGGTTTTGCATATTAATTAGCTGTGATATTCACAGGGGTGATGGTGGTGTATGCCCCTCAAATGCACTTAGTGCAAGGCTTTATAGTCACTGAGAAGAATGATGGGTTCTGGTGCTGTGGAGCAGTTGACTTTTCTTGCCATTGGACTGCTGGGCAGTCCAGGCATGCATTCATTGCTTTCACAGGTACTGCAGGCTCTCCCTTGCAGTTTTTCAGGGTGGTGTGCCTGCCACATAGTGTGCTAGACTGGGTTTGTGAAGACCATAAGTGCTGTTTCTGGCTCTGCCTGTGCAATCTCCATACATTGCTTTCCTTGTCTATAAAATTGATGGTGTAAGGTTTCCTCAGCACCTCAAAGGGCTTTGTGGCCTTTGAAAAGGTGGAGATGTGTATGATCTCGTCTGTGTAGCTCCTTCTGTACATCGCATTGCCTTTAGGAGAGATACAGCAATGCTGCTGTAGGAATATACCAGGGATACAACAAGGGGATAGCAGCCTCCGTGGGAAGTTTCCCTGGGTGAAGGCAAGCACTGTAGGCTACCTGGCATGGAAGTTCCATTAGAATCCGTGTTATGGGGTTCCAGCTATCCTCAGTGTTGTGCTACAGCAACTCTGGAGGTCAGGCTGAGGTAAGTGAGCAATTATCAGGACATAGAGCTGTTGGACCCTCATGCAGCACACAAAATGTTTGCCCACCAAACAGCATAGCGCTGAGTACTGCAAGGCCCTCTATCAAACTGAGACCTATTCGACACTTGGTGTTGGAGGGAAGAAGATAAGTGCCTGCAACTCAAGCCCTCTGCAGAGTTTTTGGTTTGGATTTGAATCTCTGCATTGTGGGACACCAGGTTTCTGCTGTCGAGCTGCAAGCATCAAGATGCTTATTACATCTCACTCAAGGAGTTTTTAATTTACAGCACCCATCAGTAGTGATCAAGCACTGTAAACAGCTGGACTTTTCCAACAGATCGCCTTTTGCTATACCACCAGGACTTAACTTTTTAACTGTTATTGAAAAGATGGGATTTGGCTGTTCAAAAGTGAGTCTCTGACTTTAAATGGTTGGAGTAGCAGAAAGTTGTGACCTTTCCCCTTTCTACCTGGGGTGTTGAGAAATCTGATGGATTATATCTGGAGGACTAATGGATTTTAATGGTTCATGATCTCATCAGCTGCAGCCTGGTTTTATAAACGAGGGAGAGCTATTGGACAAAAATGGAAAAGCAGCAGTATACCAAATGAATTATATGTAGTAGGAAGATATTTTAGAACTAGTGACACACCTAATGGAGACTTGAATGAGAAGATTTTCACAAAAGTTTAAGGTTATGCAATAAAACCCATGAATAACAAGAAAATCAGTTTCCAGCACTGAATTCTGGAGAACAGTGCAAACACGTAGATGGGCGAATACGTGCTGGGGAGACAACTACAGAGGGGCTCTTTGCAGAGTGTTGCAGACCATAATGCAGATTTTGATGCTTTTAGTGTAAAGTTCTGAATGATTCATAAGCCTGCCTGGGTTTGTTAATGAGGTTAATTAAAACTGCATGTGAATGCTGTGCCTAGGAAGAGTTCTTAAGGCTGAGACCATCGTTAATTCTTTTCTGTTCAATTTTTTTGTTTCTCCTTCCATCTTTCTGCCTGGTGCCTGTTCTGTTCCTCCCTGGGCAAACCCCAGGTCTCTGGTGTGTGCTGGATGGTGCATGGGCTACCTGGACTCTCTCCCTTGCTAGTGCACTCACCTGCCCTTTCCTTGTCAAGGACATTACATCACTGCTAAGCTCAGCTATGTCACTGTTTTTCTTGAGGGAAACTCCGCTCATGGACTCATTGCTATGGCCTTTGGAGTGTTTCCAAATGGGAAGTGCCACCAACTTGCCTGCTTGGCGCCCATCTTTATTACTGAAAACTGCAAAACTGGCACAGCATCCTGTTCAATTTTTTTTTTTCCCCCAAGTTAATTATGTGACAGAAAATATGTTTATTGATCACCTCCAGAACCTAGAGCTAGAAAACAGTGTTTCTTGCATTGTGTTCTTGGTGAGAGACCGAAACTGTGAACTGTCAGCATCATCCCTTTACAACCCGTATGTCTGGAATGTAATAGCTAAAGTGGTGTTCCAGGGCTCTATAACTGTTGAAAGATTTTTGTTTTATTGGTAATAACTGGTTGTTGAGGTTTATTGACTTCTTGTTGCAGCTCATTGAATGGAAATAGAAGATTTTTGTTTGCTTTGTTTTCCCAAGAGCAGACCCTGTCCCACTTTCAGCTTCTTTTGCCTGCAATTGCACATACAGGTGTTTGCAGGCAGATCTCCATACATTGCATATGCATAGCCAATAGCCTGACACCAGCTACTGAATGTGTGCATGGGCATATTTGCTGTAATTAGGTATTCAAACAGCTGAAAACGAAGCCCTGCATTTGCCATCCTTTAATTTAGTGGTCCTGCATTGATCAGTATCTGTCTGTTAGGAAATTAATCCGTGATTTCCTCCCATCTTTTTAAAAAATAAAATAAAGCTATTGGAAGAAGGCAAGAGGAGTTGGGAGGGAAATCCAGTGATGGACGGGATGTGGTGGTATTTGGTATAATGTTACAAAGCAGGATGTGCGCTTAATAAATTGTGCTCAGCAGAACTAGAGCTCTGCTTGTCGTGTTCATGGTGAGAAAGGCAGAATGTGTCCTGCCCACATGATTTTGGTTTTACACGGGCTATGGTCACACAGCTCAGGGAGGGATGTGGCACTAAGGTGTGAGAGGCCCTCTGGGAAGTGGGTCCTGCCCCTGCTCTCTGCAGCCAACTGGGTTGCAGAGCTGCTCAGGGAGGCGCAGAGCAGTCTTCGCCCTCTGCCTGTCATCTCCCCTGGCTGCCACATACAGTCACTACAGCAAGTGAAATGCTGTTTGTCAGCCAGGTGAGAAGACAGAGCAGAGTCGCCTGCAACTTCATAGGATCATAGAATCAAGTAGGTTGGAAAAGACCTTTAAGGTCATGAAGTCCAACTGTTACCCTAGGACTGTCAAGTCCACCACTAAACCACAGCAGTGAGGGCCTCATCTACACATTTTGTGAAGACTTGATGTCTCCTGGGTTAAAGTTGTTTCAGAGCAGGCTTTTTGCTGCCTTGCTCCTATCTGTTCCGCTAGGCTTTGCCCAAAAGGGGAGATCTTGGCTTCCCAGGGCCCTGCATCCCAGTAGTGCTGCTCCCCCATCTCTCTGTACAGGAACTCTCTGTTAGCAGGGCTCACTGCAGGAGCTGCGTAGGACAGGAAGCTGCATGCTACGGTGTGGCTGTGCCCCAGCAATTGCAGAGCCGCCTGCAGCGAGCCTGAGCTGTGCATGCCATTTCTAACCATACTGACAGCAGTGTGGGAGACCACCTTCCTCCCCTGTCCCATGGGGCTGGGGAGGGGTGACAACACACCTTCTTGTGTGTGACAGCACACCTCCTTATGTATGACAACATGCCCTGTTGAATCAAGAGGGAAAAGCTCAGAGATGGGAGTTTCAGCACCTGTGGTTGTCCCACATTGGTGTGTTCTATACCTTCAGAAACTGGACCCTCACTGCTAGGCTCTCATCACCTTTCATGTTTACTTCTCAGCCTGTTCACCACCCTCGTCATTTCAAACTATCCTGGGGTTGTGCATGAAAGCCCTCCTCTGTTGCAGACTCCAGTGTGTGCATGGGACTCTTGGACTCTTCCCCCATCATGTTTCATTTTCAGTTTCAATTTAATTTCTGAAGGAACGGGTTCTTGCTTAGTGGTGGTACTGTTGGGGTTAGTGCCTGGAGTCTGAGAAATTTCGGTACTGTGGCACTAATGAGCAGGTGATTGGATTTTTCCTTCTGCCACATAACTCGGGGTGGGTGGGGGGGAAAGATCAGAAATCCCTCCAGGAGGTAGCTGTTGTTTTTCCTTAAAAATATAAGGAGAACAAGAATATAACAAATATAACAGTCTGAACTATTGTGTGTGCCTGTATCTCTCTCTTTTTTTTTTTTTTTTAGATTGATAATGCTACCTTTATTTTTCAGATACATTAAAGACTAGCCACCCACAACTATTATTCATACTTCATTCATTGCTTTAGAAGTGGGATCTGTCAAAACCAGTATAAGTTGGTGTAACCCCATTAGGAGCAGGCTTTGGCTCACACTTTTGAAAATAATTTTTTGGACAATTTGGAACCTCCTTTTTTCTCTGTATTTTATTCGTAGCCTTTCAGGCAGGTTTCCGTAGAATCACAGGTTTTCTTGGCAGGAGTTTTCACAGAATAGATAAATCTCATTGAAGCCCTTACTCTTCCTACCTGAGCAAAACACCTGTTGAGGAGTGTAATCTCTTGGATGAAACTAAAATTGATTAAAGAGTCCAGGATTGGCTAAGAGTCATTAGTTATGCATGATTGTTCATGGCTGGTGCACAGCTTGTAATTACGCAGCTTGACTGAAAACAAAAGTAATATGTTAAACAGCCGTCCTGGAACAAAAAATTAGAATGACAATGTTACAGTAATAGCTGGAATAACAGGTTATAGCAGTTATGAGAGAGATTAACTTTCCACCCATTCATGGGTTTGCCTCCAGAGTGTCAACCATGTGGCAGTAATGGTTATTGGAAAGTGGGTTCCCATCCCCGAAACTTTGACAGTAACCATGGCTTGCAGAAAGCGGAAGTTTTGAGTCTTTGTCCTCTACCAGGGGATGGACATGCTGGCCACAAGGGGACCATTTTTTGTCTCTAGGTCTAATCATGCATCTGCTGAAGCTGGAAACAGTGAGCTGCGAGGTCTTTGACGCTCCAAATTCAGCATGGTGCGTGCACTTACCACTTTGAGGTGGGGCTGGCACCCTTTCCAGTGCTGTGCCACCCTGTGCTCACTTTGTTTGAGACCTGGCATCAAAGTTAAATTTTGGTGGGAGCAGGGAGATGCTGCTGTTCAGCAGCACCAGATCCAAAGCTTGGGTGGAACAAGTGAGCTCGGGTTGCTGCCACTCACCAGATGGTGTCTCCTAGGCCTCCCCTGGCCAGAGCTTTCCATGGTTTGTTGAGAAACTATCCACATCTGCGCTTGGCGCCCATTGTGGAAATTACTGCCCAAAGCACTTGCAGCCTTTGCAGGAATGAGAAGATGCCTCAGCACCCCATTTTATTTTTTTTAGGCGCACAGATTTGAATCTTAGAGGTTGCATGCTCTGTGTTTGTAGGAAAAATACTTTAATCTGTTGGTCTGGAAATGCAAAATCACCTTTGTATGAGAGAACCTTAAGGATTTTCAGAAGTGCTTGTCTTGATAAACAGGTGTCTGTCAGTCTCAAAACATACAAGAAGGACTGATTAATCCAGACACCATGTATTTGGCTGAGACAGTTGCTGCTTTGACCTGTCCAACAAAGGCATGCTCAGGTGGAGGTGCTATCTTTAATTAAAGTAGAGGAAGATCTGACATTCCATAAGCATGACCTGTTAGGAGCTTAAACAAGAAAAAATAAAAGAAATAACTAGAGGCATGTGAAAAAAACAGCTTTAGCCTAACCCAGACTTTCAGCCCTTTCAGCTGAACAGAGCCTTGGGAATTGCCTCCACAAATGACTGGTTACATATGCAGCTCTGTTAATTAAATTTAAAAATTGTGTAGGAAGTCAGAAGATACAGCTACTTGTTTAATTAAGCTAATTAAGTCCCCAGGTAACTTTTATATTTGCTTTATTCACTGCAAGTGTCTGGCTTGTTCTGTTTTTGAAGCCATGTCAACATTGACATGGCTTAGAAAAAAAGGTTGTACTTCTAGGATGCTTACTAATTGTGCCTGTGGCTAAGGAAGGACGGGGCAGCAATGGGAGAAAGGGTGTTCAGAGCTCTAGGGTAAATGCAGTTGTCTTTTGTGTCTGATCCAGACAATAAAAAGATTCCCACTGATTTCAGTGCACTTCAGATCAGACTTCGCAGACTGGATTATCAATTACAGGGAAGGGTGGAAAATTTGTTCTGAATTTGCGTTTAAAAGAATAAATGCTTGTGCCAGATGCAGTGTAGAAGATCTCTATTCAGCCTGGAGGTCCACCTTGCCTCCATTTTGGTGAACAAGCGACTTGCAAGAAGGCAGCCACCCTTCAGATCTGCCTCTTCCCATCCGCAGCAGGTTTTTAACCTGCCAGGCGCTCTCAGAGGCTGACTGACTATACCTGCTCTTCGAGTTCGGTGGATGCTTCAGCTGGGTGTTGATACGTTGCCTGAGAGATTACCCTCCTCCTGAATTTGTTTTCTAAACCTCTTCCATTGATGAATCATGCACGACCAGTTATTATATGTGTGAAGGCATACGATTAAGGGAGCCCTATTCTGGGCTCCCTGCATCTGTTCCCTTGTTTGTTCCTGAACTAGCTCTTTTTTTGTAATGAGGAGAAGGGGAGCAATTAACACCTGCCTACTTGTCAGGAACGATGTTGGTACATCCCTTCCTGGAGAAAGTGTGTGAGATGGTTGACTGGGGCCCCTCCTTGTGGGAAACCAATCCCTTGCAGCGCCCTTTGAAGTCACTTGGAACTGCGCAGTCTCGGCAAGTTCAGGCATGGGGCACTGTGTGAGTGGTTTGAATTAGTAGTGGAGTCCTCGGTCCTGTGTTCAGCCTCACTGCCAAGATGTTATGTTTCACAACGGAAGCATAATGAAACCATGGCTGAACTCATGAGTCCTTACCTGCTTGTTTCCAGCTCACTTGCCAGAATCCTCCACTGCTTATGTTGTCTTGGGTACAGCTGTGAAGTTCAACAGAAGTTAAAGTGTATGTTTAGCTCTTGGCCAAAATCCTGTGTTGCTCTTCACAGATACAACTGAGCTCCAATAGTTGATCTTATCCACTCTTTATGCTACGGAGGACCACGCTGTCTTCCATTTCCTTGAACTGGAAGAGAGCAGCGATTAAAGGCTTTTCTACACTGATAAGCACACTTTCCCAATTAACTAAAACTTGGCCAATTGCCTCTAAACCAGCCAGAAAGTGGATGTTTTTTCTCCCAGTTGTTCTCTGGGGGACCAGGCTGAGGATGAAAGCACCGGAGAGAGGGGAAGGTGATTACTGTTTACAGCTGTGTGCGCTGGTGGTGTGCTGCTGCATGCCACCAGTTTAGTCTGATTTATTTGGAGACTGGTGTACTTCATGACATTTGCAATATCATGCATGCATAAAAATTCAGGCTTCTCCTTTGCTTCTCCCAGTATAACAGGACTGTCCCATTGCAATGTAACTCCTGCTCCAATATTAAACCTTCCAGGCTGAATTCTGTGGTTCTCCAAAAGCTATCGTGTGCCATAGATAGGCTGTATCATGTGCGTATCTATATAAGCTAGAGATCTTAGCATTAGAAAACTTTTCTCTGTAGTTATTACTTTTTGAATATTATCATCAAATACATAGAGATGGTTACATTACTGTATCACTTATCTCCTATGTTATGATTTAGGAGCTCCCCATTAGCATCATCTGTGTTGTCTTCTAGCTGTTGAGTTTCTCAGTCTCTTGTGCTTTCTTTGAGAAAGAAGATCAGCATCAGCTGCATTGTTGACTTAAACCAATTGCATGGTCTGCTTTAGACTTTAATAATTCCATCAAGATTAATACTGTGGCTCCTGCTTCTTCATAAAAACACATTTTTTATCTTTGTGCAGCCAAGGTCAATGCTGGGAAGACAAGAAAGGAAAGTGAATAACAAAACTTGGTGTATGTGTGGTACTGGTGTTACACCCTCAGTGCTGTTGTGAGGCTGGATCCCCGGGGGTGTTTGCTGATGCTGCGAGGTACAGACATTGCCAGAGCCCCACCAGCACACTGTCAGGGCTTGGGCTGCCAGCCAGCCCTAGATAGAGTTATCCCTTCATGGCTGGAGGGCCAGCCCTTTGACAGCTGCTTCCTTTTGAGGTACTTGAGTCCTATTAAATAACAGCATAGTGAGATGTCCTCTCAGTCTGTGAAAGTGGGTGCTAATGATAAAGTTCTTTGGTGACTGAAGAGGTTGAAGGAGAGCTTATGTTAGGAATTCCTCCTTTTGTAGAAGGAAGTAGGGTAGCACACTCACTTGTGAACGTCTGTTTTCAGATGGTTATGGCATATTTCTGTGTATCCAGATGGGACTGCAGTGTTGCTGGGTTGGTAAAGCCATCCCAAAGCATGTGCTATTTTGGTGCCTGCACCACAAAGTGTGAAGGCCATAATGATGGTGTAAATCAGGGGCAGGAACAGGAACTGTGCTGCAAGGATGGCTGAGGTTAGCTGTGGGACCTGGGCTTAGCAAGCCGCTTGTTGTGCACGCCAGCTCAGCATGTGAGCTTCCATCAGGCTGCACGTGCACCATGGGTTGTGGTCCAGCACGTGTGAGGAGCTCACAGGAGTTAATGCTGCCAGTGTGAGGCCCCTCCATGTTGTGTGACTGTGGTATGGGAGCTCTGTGCGATGGTGAGAGAAAGCATGCGCGGTCAGGTGGGAGCTGCTGTCTGGGAGCTGCTTGATTGTCTGATCTTGGGCAGGCTCATGGAGGAGGTCTGTGGTCAGATATTTTCCTTTTAGCTTTCTAGGGCAGAGATTATTTTCTGTTTCAGGTGTGTTCCACCTATCTGGGAATTGACCCCAGGTGCTGCAATGGCTGCTGATTAGCTGGTCATAGTTATCTTTAACGGAGATCACAGCAGCTCCAAAATCCAGACTTTTACCAGTGGTCTATTAATTTTAATTACTCATTTCATTGTATCTTCTCTGTTGTTGTTGCTGCTATCAGTTTAAGAGCAGAGAAACTCTTAAGACCGTCTGATTTCACCTCTTGCGTAGATTTTACTACTGGTCCTGCATCCAGTGGGGAGCTGGTCTGCCAAAGTTTCAGCAGCTTTTAGCACGCTGAGGCTTCAGTCCTCATTTTGGAGGTTTTTAGCTGTATTTTTTCATTTTCACGTGCTTACACAGGGTTGTGAGGTCATCTGAAGTGTAGCTAGCTCCTCTTTATTGAGTGCTCTTAAACTGTGGTATACTATAAGCAGGGCTGCTTAGTTGGTGTAGGGGATTTAACTGGCCTTTAATCTTGGAGTCCGCAGGGGAGAAGGATTGTTTTATAACTGTCATAATCTTTTGCTATTGCTTTCAGAACTGTTTTGTTTCTGTTTTTTAAGGCCATGCTACCCTTGGTATTGCATTTGCAGAGGTGATGGAGAGCAAGGTGTGTACGGAGTTTGGAACAATTTTTGCTTGTGCCCTGTGTCAAAGGTGGTTGCTGCTTTTGTTGCATCTCCTGGTCTCAACCCAGCTCTTTGTGTCTTGACAAGCCTTTGCTTTTAAGACTAAACAAGGAGTGCAGAATTTGCTCTGCTTCCCACCACAGACCATGTGTGTCAGAAGACGGGAGGAAAGATCCTCTTTGTGAATACAAAAGTAGGAGTCTAATATGTATATGGAGACTGGCAGAAAAATGATAAGCACTGAATTATTTTAGAAAACTAAGTAAGGAAGGATTTTCTCATAAAATCTGAATTCTTGGTGTCCCATAAATCAATGTGGGTGACTGTATGTATTATAGATATTAAATATTTTTGAAAGAATCATTTCTTTAAAAAGCTGCATCTCTCTCTAGAGAATTGAAATTTAGGCAAAAATGATGCATGAGATCACTGGAGTTGAAGTGGTTTTTTTTTTAGGCTGAATGGAGACAGAAGGCTATCTCCATTAAACACAGCTGCCTAAAGCGCATGTAAGTAAGCAGCCCTAGCAAACACAAAAATTAATACTGAGTCAGAACTACATCTTTAATTTAATTTTTCCCTATGAGATTGATTTTTTTAAACGATTTTTTTTTTTTTTTTTTAAGTGGAAAATACAGTGTCCATAAAATCGGTATCTTGATAGGATATTCCAAACAGTTCTAGCTTCCCTGTTTTGTATTCCTTTGATAGAGGAATCACTTCTGGATTGTAGCTGGGGTGGTGTGAATAGGATGTTCTCTCATCCTCTCCCTGAAATTACTTGCTCTGTTCATCCTAACAAGTTCTCAGTCATTTAAAAAACAATTTCTGTATTTCTGCACCAAACTATAGGCTAGGGAAATGTGCGGGGATGGTGTGTGCTGTCTGTCGCTTCCCCCAGAATATTGTTTTCTGGTGGCTCATGTTAGCGAAGCTGCAGTTAGCATCCCCGAGAGTGAAGGTGCCGGCAGAAAGTGCTGCTGTACCTTAATGCAGCTGAGTCAGTCTGGCTTGGACGCCTTCTCCCACTTACAGCTGTGCAGACACTTTGTGTCCATTTGTAGCACGGCTGTCTGGCCTCTCCATTAGATATGCGGAGTTCAGCTATCTCTTTTGACTGTATCTTGATCGTATCCCCTTGAAAGGACCAGTTGGTACCCAGCAGGGTTTTATAGTCCATGCACAAATATTGTTTGGATTAGTGGTGAACCGTATACTGTTGCTGCGGGAGCTTAGGCTTATGCTTAGAAGTTTGTTTGAATGGCATGATGTGTGTTAATACTGGAGAGTAGTCAAAGTGTTGGCAGGATACCTTGTGTGTGAGTGTGTATGTATATATACACACACACCCATATATATACACACACAATATATATATGATACCAAAGAGAGAAGAGGGAGCCTGGGCTCATCTTACTTCCTTGCAGGGCAGGAAATAGTTTTCTATTTTTATTTTTTTTTAGTTATTATGATTTATGACTACAGCAAGTCATAAATACATAAATACAGCAAGGTGTATTAAGTTCTGGGCACCTCCGTGATGAAACTCTATGCTGCTGACAGGAGACTTGCTTCTGTTTCTGCCAGACCAAGGAAAGGTGGCTGCACAAGAGCAGAGGGGGTTTGGATGGTTGTGCTCAGTTGTTCTTCCAGGGAGCTCTATTTTCAGGATGTTTGTTCTGCACAGATTATCGATACCCACAAGGAATAAAGCTTTTCTTTGCTAATTTTAAGCTTGCAGTTTGGGGATGCAAGGGAGGTGCCTTGTGTGGGGGTTTTGTGGGTTTTTTGTGCGTGTGTTTGGCTTTGTTGGTTTTGGTGGTTTTTTGGTGAAATTTCTATGTGACAGCCTGACTCAAACACCAAGAATCCTTGGCTGTGATTTTTGCTAAAAACTAACTAGTGAACAGAGGAAAAAAGCCACAAGCAACCAAACAACAACAAACCAACAACAAACCAAAAAACCCACCCAACCGAAGACCTCAATTGTGTAAAAATGTAACTAAAAATTAAAACATCTACTCACCAAAAAATACATACCTTCTTTCAAAGACAGGTTGGCTGACACCAGGATTGAGTCTCTGATCCCTAAAGTTATATTCTACATCTCTGCCTAATATAGACTAAATGACAAGTCCTTAGGTAACAGCATGAGCAGTTTCTCGTTTTGTATAGTTTAAGGCCAAAAGGTGATTTATGTAGGAAATCAGCGTTTACCCCAGCACTGGTGGTATTTTGAGAGACTGAAACAATTTCAATGTGATAAGATATAATAGGGAGGAAATGTCCATATAATTCACCAAACAGGTCTGCATGGATCTTTTTCAGAGAATTGCATATGTTTAGTGTTACTCCCATTTCATTTATTTGACCAATTGGAACACTATTAACCTTTGGTTTGTTTTTTTCTTCTTTAATCTCCATTTCCTCTAACAAGGTTGGGCTTGTTCAGCACTTCTAGGAAAAAGAAGGAATCAGGTTATATTTTATGGAGCCCTGAATGTTGAACAATTTGTTACGGATGCTTGATCATTTTTTTTTTATCAACTGTTGGCCAGATTTATCAAGCAAAATCCCAAGAAGTGTCTTTACCTTGAAAAACAATCTTCTAATGATTCCTTTACTTTTTCAGGTGGATCTGGAGCCTGAAGGCAAAGTGTTTGTTGTCATAAGTCTTACAGGCAGCTTCACAGAAGGTAAGGGAATTGTTTTGGCTTGTTTCCATTAAGAGTTGAATCCTGGTGTTTATTCTTGCCATCAGTCACCAAGCAGTACAAAAGCGAATGACATTCTTCATGCAGGTCATGTGTTGTTGCATGGCAAGGACTTTCTGAGCATTAGGGAAAATCTGGAAGGGGCTCTTCTTAATGGCTCACACTGTGTTTGCCCACTGCTCTGCTATTGCTCTGATTTCAGACCCAGGCAGCTGATTCATGCTTGATCTGGTTTATTTATCTGAAGTTGTCCTTCAGACAGATTTTGTCACCTGGACTTTTCATGTGGGTGCCCCTTGAAGGGCAAGCTACAGAGCATGTAGGGCATGTTTAAAATAGAACACATTTAAAACATCTGGATGATTTTTATCCCATAATGATTCTCGTCTATTTCATGAGTATTTCTGTTTCCCAAATTCACTTTGCACAGGAAACTTAGGAGGGTTTTTAGTGTGGCAGCTGCTCTGGAAAAGTATCCAGGCGGATTTTTTCCCCGTAACTATATTTTATGGTGTGATGTTTTCAATTTCCCTGTTGTTTATTGTGATACCAGCTATAAGCATGGATGTGAGATGTGCTGGAAGAACCCAGGAAATCTGGGATGGGGTACAGAAAAGAACTATTTTCTTCAGACCTACACCATGGTTCTTACTTGTTTTAGCCGCGGCCTCAAACTGCATTCGCTGGAAGCTGTTCTCTGTACAGAAACCAAGAATGGAGGCAGGGTCTGCTCTGCTGTCACCTGCATCCTGGGGGAGCTGGGTTTTTAATATTTTTCTTGTTCTGCCCATAAACTGATTGCTTAACATGAAGGCTGTGCTGGGGGCTGAAGCATGGGGAGCCCACCCTGCCACGCTGTGTCTTGGACACAAAGAGGGTGTGAGCTAGAGAGATGCTTGCTTTGAAGATTGTGAGGGAGCTCTGCTCCCCTGCCTAGTAGTTCCCCTAGCTCATACCCTGTGCTAGGTGCCCAGGCCTGTCAATGCCCCTGCATTTGATTTTTCAAATGCAGGTTTGAATGCTAGCTTGTACTGTACTTGGATGCTGTTGGGGAGCTTTCTCACTCTTCCTGATGTGTGCTGGGGCAGCTGCTTGGTGGAGAGCTGCTGCAGCAGAGGAGCTGGTGAAACTTGGTTTTCTTTGGGTGGTTCACGCCGCAGGAGTACTCTGCTCCTGGCAGGATGGCTGTGGCCTTTTAAAGCATTTGAGCTGACTACAGGAGTCATCAGCTGAGCCTCACCTGGGGGCACAGCAAGGGTTTACAGGGAGATTGCGTTCTTCTCCACAGCAGCATCCCAAGCCCCATGGTGTGGAAATGGTGGCAGTTTTAAAGAGATTCTTCTGTGTGCAGCTGAGGCTGCTCTTACCTTGAGGGACTATGGGGAAGGCATGATCCCACTTGCAGAAGGTCTGTTAGGAGGGAAACATGAACAGAAGGCCTGATTTTGACTACTAGGGAAATATAGTCTTGGAGCAATGGGAAAAATGAGGAGTATCACACCCTAGCACTGCAGCAGGATGGAGAGGACCAGAATTACCTTTTCCAGGGAAGTTCACTTAACAGCATGTGGCCTGTCCAGCTTTACATGGTGAGGCATGTTGCTAACAAGGTCTCAAAGATGAGAGATGGAGAACTGAAGTGTTTGTGCAGCTACTGCTTTCCGAGGAAAATGAGAAATATTGGAAAAAGTCTACTTCTCTTTCCTCTGCCTTTATTGAGGATGTGTGGACTTACAGAACAGGAAGATCAAAGACAGCTCTTGGGTTGGTTTTGGTTTTTGGTTTTGGCTTTTTTTTACTAGTTAGTCCCATGTGTGGTTACAGTTTGAGTTTCCAAGAATAGACATAATCCAGTGCAAGCCTGATTGCAAATACTGACTTCTCCCACCTGTTAGATAGTGAAGGCATCCATCAGGGAGGGGTTTCCTTCTGAAAAAAGGTGAGGTCTCTTTCATAACATCTTGTTTTATTAGATTTTTCTCCCTTTTTTGCTGGAAATATGGAGGCTCAGAATTGTATTTGAAATCTGAGTTTTTTTGGAAAGGAGTCTGAGAATAACTTGCAACTTGAAAGCATGAGAAGTGGCTTCCCACTTGTTTGCCCTAATCTGAAGGGTAGCTGCTGCTGCATCCTCCCTGCTTGTTATGGCTAACATGCAGAGGCCACTTAAAGGCTGTGTATGTCTGTGAGTACACAGAAAACCCAACGATTAGTTTGCATTAGACCCTATCAGAGTAGCATATAGACCCACGTGGAGTTTCAATCAATATGATGTTCAGGATTTTTGGTATGAACGGTTGTGTGACTCTAGTATGTTTCTTGCTCTGAAAAGGGTCAAGCAATGATCATGTGCTGGGAAAAAAGCCAACACAAGACTGGGATGTTATGTCCACCTGAGACTGTGTTATTTTACTGTCTTAGAATGCTTACCCAAAGTAGACAGGCCTAGTGGTTTTGGTAGCTTGTCCATTATTTAGCTTCGGCACTGGTGGGATTTTTTGTTGTTTTGTTTGTTTGGGTTTTCTGGATCAAAAGTTCTTCTGACTGAAAGTTTGATTTGGTTGCGCTTACCTATGATGGGGATGGGGGAGATGGGTGGCATTCCTCTGAGTGGCACAGCATGTCCGACAGAAGCATTTCAGTACCATCAAGATAAGGGCAATATAGAAAATGCACAGCTGGAAGGAGGTTGTCTTTTGAAGGTTCCCATATGGCTCTTCTGTCCATCAGTGTTAACCTGCTGTTTGAGGCAGGAAAATACGCCTATTTCACATGTTAAAAATACATATAACTTTTCAGGAAGAGAAAGGAATGGAGCGGTAGGAAGTGAGGGAAGTCTAGTGAAATTACCCCTGCCTTTCTTTATTTTCTCTGCTGGATGTATTTGTTGCTGTACTTAGCTGTATCTGTTTATATTAACTCCCCTCATTCAGCTGGCTTTTCCTGTGTGAAGCGACCAGTGAAAAAGTAAAATGAAAATCCCCTTACCTTGGGAGGGGATTACCTCTGAGCATGACTGTGTGATTTGGAATCAAGAGCCTTGCAATGAGTGTAGGTGAGCTACTCCTGTTGTTGGTGCTTCTGGACACTTGTAAGAAGTTAGTAGAGACGGCAAAGAGCAGGCGATCATGCATGGGTCAGGGTGTTTCACTGAGGCAAGGTCAGACTTGACACTGCGAGGCTCAAGGTATGTGTCTGAAGGATGGCACGAACCTCTCTCACTTGCAACACTGGAGTTCCAGAGCAAGCTGAGTCCCTTCTAGCTTTGCCTGCAAGGTGTGTTGCTATGCCCTTGGTTTGCCACCTCTTGCTATTTGTTCTTTAATTTTGAGCAAAGCTAATGGAATTAATAAAAATTAACTGACTGAATCAATGAATGAGAAATTAATAGAAATTAAAGAAGAAATTAAAGTGCTTCTATTTTAGTGCTTCATACTCTTGCAGTTAGCCTTTTTTCTTTATTTTTCTCTTACATTGTCATTCAAAGCGATAATTCTGGCTTGAAGTTCAATTTTAATTTCGTCATTGTGAGGTAAGTAATGGTTGTTTCTTTTCTTTCAGTGTCAGGAAAGACAAAGACAAATTTGAGTCCTGGGCAAGAAATAGAACAGTGAGAATACTGAAAAGCTAAGTGACTTGGTAGAACAGATATAGTACCCATTACTAAATATTTAATGTTGGTAGGCTTTGCAGCAGCAAGGAAGCCTGAACCTGCCTCTAGAGCAGGGAATGCTTCTTTATTTTCCAACTGTCCCGTCATGTGTTTGGGATGATTTGCTCTCAAGCACGAAGGCTCAGTCTTTTACTACTGTTTTTCTTTGAATATATTTTTCTAACATTAAGTGGTGTATATCTAAAGAAATAGCAACTCAGTAAAATCAGTAAAGATTTTCAGCTTGAAAGTCTCAAATGGTATATAGGTGTTGTGCTGAGTAGGTCCTTGCTCTGTACTGTAATGTAGCTCCTCAGCCCTGCAAAACTTAAATTTACAGATACATTATTAGGCTCTTTCACAAGAAGGAGAAAAAAGATGTTTACTTGTCCTCTGTAAACTGTAATAATGACTGTTTTCAGCCTGGTTTTTATAGCTAAGGGAATAATTATTGGAAACTGGGAACAAGGAACAAAAAATGCCCTGGTCTCATCCCCTGCCTAGTTTGGCCACTCTTCTGTTTTGGGTCACTAGCCCAAGCAAAGTTCTAAGGCATGTAGTAGACACCATCCAGAGAACCTCTAGATCTAAATAGGCAATATCAGTGCAGGCTAGCATAAAGAAGGGTTGTCTATCTTTGGCTCACAGCCTGAGAATACTGTGTTCTTCAATGTCTAGCCCAAAGTCTAATGTGGCAGACAGAAGCAAGAGACATGGAGGCTTTTTTTTTCCTATACCCCTGTATTTTTTTTCCAGTGCCCACACTTTTCCCAGTGCTTTATGCGTGTGCATGTCGCATGTGTATGCTGTAGGCAAGGGATTTCCATATGCACTCCGTGTTGGTTCAACCCTGCATTTCCAGATGGAAATAGGTCCGAACAATACTGAGTCCCATGGAGGAGAAAATGCAGCCTGGAGAAGTCTGAGCCCTTGTGAAGACCAGGAGTGTTGTCCACAGATGTTGTGCATCTCTGGGTGGAAGGCAGGTGAACTTTAGTGGATCAGCACCTTCACTGGAAGATGCCAGTTGAGTTAAAAACCAAAAAGCAGTTCCAGAAGCTGACGTTGAAGTCCTGAGCAAGTATTGCTCTCCTGGAGGCCAGACTCTGCAAACCTGCACCCCAACAGAGATACGTCAGCCAAGTCAGTAGGGGCAAGATCAGCTCTATCCTTGTCATGAAGCCTCTTTGAGTTAAGCATAAGGATGGGAAAGCTTCTCAGCAACACTGACTATCTCAGAAGAGAATTTCAAAATCAGGAAGACCATGACAAACCTCTTGGAGATCCTTTTCACAGGGAGAAGCCTTTGGGCATTCTGAGAAATGTCCTTTGAGCTATGAGTTGCCATTAGGAGAAGGGGCTGGCTGCATCTTCCCGGGTGTCACTTGCCTTTCACTTGCCCTGTTCAAGCTGACAGTGGCATGATAAGGGGTCACTGCAGTGAGAGACAGTGCAGTCTTGGAAGATAGACAAAGTGAATGAACTTGGGGATAATGAATATAATAATTATTACTGTTTATGGCGGGAGGATAGTGATTTTTACATTTTTTTAAAAGTGAAGCCTTGAAAAGTTGCATGCTGCATTTCACATTTAAATATTGCAGAGAGAGCCCAAGTGTTTTTGCACCCTGGCACTCTTGTATCTCACATTTGCCTCTCCTCCATAAAAAAAACCCCAAACAACAAAAAACCCAAAAAAAACAACCCAAGTTTGATAAACTCTGGGTTTTTACAGGGAAAACAAAATTTCAAAGGGGAAAACAAGGAAAGAAACAAAACTCTTTATTCCTGATTGCTGAAAGATCTAGGCTGTGGAAAATGGTTTGCTCTGTGTTATGGAGGGACTCTAAATGCAGAGACAGGGGGTGAACAGTACCCCAGCCTGCTGCATATCCACAAGGCCACCTTTTTTTCTTGGAAAATGATCTGTTTGAGCTCCACAGCTCTTGCATTATGTCTAATGCTGAGAGGTTTTTGGCAGTAATTCATGGCTTGCCGAGATCTGCTAACTGCTTAGGTATCCAGACAGTAAAAATGCAACAGCCAGCAGTATCAGGGTTAACTCTGCTTCCCCAATGGGCTGTGTTTTGTCTGGCCTCTGAAACCTAGATATAAATATGCAAGCTTGCAATCTGCTCTGGGATTTCAGTGTTCCTGGCTGTAATGAGGAACAGAGATTTTTGCTGCATTTTAATGTGATTCCTGGAAGAAGTGATGGTGGCTCCCAGAGGAGCTTAAACCTATCTACTTGGCCTTGGACAACAGTGCCATGCTTGTGCTGCAGTGAAGCAGGATGGCAAATGTGTGCTGGAAGGAGCAGAATGCTGCTCCAGTCTTCCGTGCTGGAAGCTACTGAAAATTGAGACCGTGATCCTATGGCCAGTGATGATGACAGCAGCCCTGTCCCTGAGGGGTGCTGTTTCATGGCCATCTCCCTCTGCATGCATTGTGGTCAAGGGCACTTGGATGATGCCCTGAACTGAGATGAAGGGGGGTGCCCCATGTACCAGCACAGCTCACAGCTGCACCTAAGTTTCCTCAGACCTTAATTTGCCAGGTACCTGACTGATGAAATAGATGAATGGCTGTCCAAAAGCCTCAGTAGTTTGCCTAGGGTCACCCTGTACATCTATAACAGAAATGGAAGGTCTGTCAGCTCTGGCTGCTGGAATAGACTCCTGTTTAGGTGGTGCCATAACAGGCAAGGGTTTTCCTTGTGTCTGGGTGTCTGGCACCTCAGTCTGTCAGTCATCCCTGTCACATGGCTGCTGCTGGGCAGTGCTGGACTCGGTGTGTGAGTAGATATGCTGGGCCTGTTGGTATAAGAGGATGTGTGAAGTAACAGGATCCTGTTGTGCCACAATGCTTAATTACCTCAGTTTATCTGGAGGGTAATTATGCGTTGTTAGTACTTGCAGGGTGAGGGGCAAGGTTCCTTATGGCTCTGCAGACACAAGGGGGACCAGCAGCATCAGCCTGCTGTGTGTTGTGGATGTTGTGGCAGTCGACTCCCACACCTCACTGGAGCAGGCCACTAACACTAACAGCCAAGCCGAATAGGTTTCTCAGCGTTAGGCAAGCTGGCGTGAAGCTGTTGGAAGCAGAGCTTGTCTTCTAGTGGTTCTTTAGGAGGCAAATACTCATGTCTGCAATTTATATGCCTCTGTTTTCAGTTGTTCCTGAGTGTGCCCAGCATTTCCTGCTCTTCAGTGCCAGTTGGTTTTTGTTTTCTGAAGTGCTTCCAGAAACTGTTCAGTTGCTTTCCAGAATGAGGTGCTGAATCAGAATAGAGCTTTGAGTGAAAAAATCCTGATGTTGTTTTGCTAGGGCGACCTCCGGCTTGGTGGAGGAGAGGGTGGGAGGGGTGAAAGCTTCCACTGTCCCTGTCTGCCTTCTGCTGTCTTTGGGAAAATCTACCCATTTGTTATCTTTTGGGATAAACTGCATGAGACCTGCGTGGCTTTCAGGGCTGGGCTGTGGACATCACCTGCACTGAGCAGGTTCCCACCTGACACTGCTGGTAATTGCAGATACAGGAATGAGGCCGTTAGATAATTGGAGGGTAAATCTCTGTGTCTTAAAAGAATGCTCTTTGATTTCCCTTGTGCTGGCCTTGTCTGGGGCCAGTTCTGCACTGGCTGGACTGGGGAACTGAGCAAATCTTGATCAGGGGTGCGGGCTGGTTTTGGGCCAGATCCATCCTCTGGGTGAGCTCAGTGCTGGCCTGGGGTGCTGCAGCCAGGCAGGAGGGGAACCCCCGGTGGTGATGCAGAGGAGGAAAGAAGGCAGGAGGTCTGGCTGAAAGGGTGTCCCACTCTCTATGGCCTGTCTTCGTCATTTGACAAAGACAGTGAATGGTGAAAACACTGGGAAAAATTACTTGGAGAAGAAATAGAGCCATAAGGGTCTGGAAGAAGGATACAGAAGAAATATAAGGAACTATAGAAGGAAGTAGGAGACTGGTCTGGGGAGTGGTGATGGGTGGGTATGGGCAGGTGTATCAGGAAGAAGCTTAAAGAAACTCAAAAGGTGGTGGAAGGGGAAGATTATGGACAAATGGAGCTCCTCTAGCAGCCAGGGGACAAGGAAAGATTGCAGCAGAAGAGCTGTGACCAGCAAAGCCTGTTTCTTGCTAGACCCTGGAACCAACTTTTCAGTCCCAGAATCTCAGCTCTTTTCTTAGCTGTCAAACTTGTTGAGCAAGTGTGTCTGCCTGTCGTTAGTACAGCAGAGCATAGTCCTTTCCTGCAAAGTGCTCCCATGTTAGTGCTATCCTCTCTGCCTGAAGCTATGTGCCTGGTACCATAGCCGTGCTTGTAAACCACAACCATGGAGGGGGAAGTCTGCTCTAATTCCAGTGAATGAATTTATTTCCAGTGTTAGTTTATTTTTGTTTAGAAAGCTTAGGACATTGTCTTAAAACCAGAAACCTTTTCATTGGAAGGTTATCACTAATGTTAGAAAATCAAGCTCTCAAAAGTCAGGAAATGCTAATTTTTTGTCTAAAATTTGTCCTCCCTCTACATTCACAGTACAGAAATGCAGATCACACTTGCAGATCAGAAATAACAAAGGCAGAAAGATGTTTCCACTCCAGCCTGCCCAGCTTAAGTGGTGGGTGAGGAATCTGGGAGCTCAGTCTGGTCCCATGCATTTTTTTTACCTTCATTGACTCTGGTCCTGTGTTTCACTTATGAATCTGAGGTAAGGCAAGAAAAGCAGATCCTTCAGAGAAAGGCTCCAATGTTGCATCCATAAGGGCTGATGGTGACTTGCCCACAAGGGCCATCACACACTTTAGCTGTAGACGTATCCTGTGTCCCATGTGGTGGGCATGCAGGCCTGAGTCCAGCAGCAGATGCGGCTTTGGGCTGTGCTGTAAGGAGGAGCATGGAGCCTGAATGCTAAGGACACAAACCTTACAAAAGGCACAATGAATCCTGGCTGACTTTTCTCCCCGGTTTGATTTCATGTCACACATCATGCCATTGCCACTGTTTGTGGGATGCATGGAAAACCAGATTTGGGAACTGATCTGGCTGGAAAATGGCTGTATGGAAGGGGGTGCTGGAAGGAAGGCAGGGTGCTGTATGGGGGGAGGACTCCTTAAATCTGTGAGCTGTTGAGAGCTCCAAACCACAGGATGGCTTTCATCTACTGTCCTTTGAGCCTAAACAAATTCTCTCCTTGTGTGTTCCTTCCCCATTGAGGAACTGGGAAAATGATGAAAAGTGCAGATTTTAGGTGTCACTCACAAGCTGCTGGAGAAAGACGTTCTTCCTCCTCACCCACCTCTGCTTGTTCATTAATTGATGGGGGAGCCTGCAGGGAGGCAGAATACGTGCTTATTACTCCTGCTCATATGGAAAGGGCCACCCATTTGCGAGAATAAAATTAGTTGATGGCACAGGTGGCTGTTACGGAGCTGGTGAAACCAGTGGGGTCCTTCCCTCTGTCTACATATAAAGAGATTCTGAGCCAAGGTAAGCAACACTCTTTACATGTGGCACCCAGTGTTTTTAAAGCTTTGAGATGTCTGCTTTTGAAATCTCAGAAATGCAGAAATATGTATTGCAGGGTGAAATGCTTGTTGGGGAGGAGATGGAGAAGAAGGATAGATCAGGTTTAGCTGTGTTAGCTGCCTGGGAAGCTGTTGGGGATAGCTCAGCTGTGTTTTCTGAACACGCAATTCCTCCTGGCCTGCAGCCCTTGGGAAATCCCTCTGTGAAACAGTAATAATACTCTGCTGGCACTAGAAGGGGTGTGGTGTGTGGCAGAGCAGCAATGGTCTGTGCCATCTGCGGAAATGTTTTAGGACGGGCTGTACAGTGAAGCCAAGTGAGATTGCTAGCCTGAGTATTTGAGTGGTGAGCATTGCCTTGCTGTGTCACCAAGG
Organism: Psittacus erithacus; assembly: GCA_009867235.2. Classification (NCBI taxonomy): domain Eukaryota; kingdom Metazoa; phylum Chordata; class Aves; order Psittaciformes; family Psittacidae; genus Psittacus; species Psittacus erithacus. The sequence continues at coordinate 192,414 of WYDI02027145.1, read as the reverse complement.
TGGGGTCTGTCTGGATGAAAAGAAGTGCTGCTTTTTGACAGATATCTTCGTGATAGCAATATGCTTGGGGTACAAGAGGCTGAATTTATTTTTCCTGACAGATGCTTTGCCACAGCAGTGTCTTACTCAGCCCATGGTGTGTGGGAATCTGCGTGGGAGAGCGACATGGTAAACAACCTGCTTCTTAAGGCTGTTGCAATTAGAGAACTTATTACCAAGCTGCCACATGGAAATCTCAAGAGTACTGAGAATGGACTGTGTAATGAGTTGAGTATGTGGCTGGACCACTTGGGTTGGTGCAACTGTTGGGTGACCCATCAATCAGGAGAACCCAGGTGTTGCAGGGTTGTGATTCAGGGGCTGGTCACCCTCCCAGATGAGCACAAGGCCAGTGCACCTCGAGGGACTGGAGAAGGGCTGAGGTATTGCAGGACACCAGTTGAGGCCCCAGCAGCAGAAAAAGGGAAGTGTTTAACCTGTCCTACTTAATTAGCTCTCACAGTTAATTTGTTCCTGACTAGATTCCACTTGTGCTTTGGGTTACAATTTAATTTCTTACTGAGAGGTGCAGTGCCCCTGGTGAGGAAAGATTGAAGTTTTGTCCTAGGGATGGCTGCTGTGTTGAGGAATGCAGTTGCCATTTGTGGAATTGCTGCAAAACTTTGGGTCCCTCTGGACACAAACTGCTTGATGCTTCTGTTTTAGCTGGCTTTCTGTTGATCCTGGGTTTTTTGTGTGTTTTGTCTCATGTTGCATAAAGAATATTTTCATGGTCTTTCTCCTTTGGGACAGATGCTAAGATCTTGTGTCTGGAAAATTTCACTGCCTAAACATAAAGATGTGAATTTTAAGCTCATTTAGTTGAGTGTAAAACCCTGTGTGGATAATCTTGGTTTAATGCCAAAGTGATCAATTTTAATTCTGAAGCTGGCCACATAGCTCAAAAGAAGGATGTCCCCAGAGCATCTGCTTAAATACAGCATTAAACTGCATCTGGTTAAAAATAGGTTTAACTTGGAACTTGTGCTTCCCTGTGTGGGTATGGCCTCCTAATGGCATGGAGCCACCTATGAGCATGCGAGTTTCTGATGGTTACAACATGCACGAGGCCTGAGGTGTTGGGAGCAGGGGAGGGTTCAGGATCTTCCTGCTGTTTGCCCAGCCTGCCAATTCTGCTTTTCTCAAGGATTTTGCACTAGTGCTGGTAGCTTTGACTTATGAATGCTGTCATTTTGTTAGTGCTGCTTCTTCTCTGTAGACAGCATAGTTTGAAATCTAAAACTTATGATGAAGAGGGCTTATGGTGCATGAATTAATCATGGGAAAGATCAAAGTTGCTATGTTAGTTTTATTTTCCTGTTTTTAATGAATAATGTATTTAAATGGTTTCCTTCCTTAATAAATCACGTCTCAAAATTTTTCTCTGGAGTTTAATAGGTGGGAAAGACTAACAGGGGGTTTTACAATGGAAATTCACTTGCCTAAGCACAAGGAAATAATAATGATTATAATTGGTGAGGGGAGGAGAGAGAGGAATCAGTTCGTTAAGGCTTTAATGAGCAATACAGTAAGAATTATGAGGTACTAGTATTATTTGCAATCTTAAAGTAAGAAGGAGGATTATCCCCATCTTATGATAGAATTGAGACTGCAAGCAGATGTGCCATTCTACCTGCAGCTGAGTAGGGGAGGCGGATATTACTGCCTGTTTCTCACTGTTTGTGTGGATCAAATGAAAATGTTAATAATAACATTTTTTGCTTTGTTTTGTGTTTTGTTGCCTGGAAATCTTACTCCAGATCAATGGGGCAGGAGTGGGTTATGGAGCAGTTGCAGGTGGAGTTACCTTGGGAGGTCTTAGATGGTAGAGAGGGGATTCCATTGTGAGGAGGGAGCAGTGGGACTGGGGTGTCTTCCTGCTGCTGGAAGACCATATTCAGCTACAGCCAGAGGGAAGAACATACCTGTTATCTTGGTGGATAGGACCTGGCTAATTTAGCTTGCTTTTCCAAACTGCATGGGTATTGTGTGTCTCTTGTTAGTTGCTGAACAGACATGGGGTGACCTTCCGCACACAGAGCCAGGGCTCTGAAGGGCTCAGTTTGGTGTTCAGGTTTCTTCTCTGTCTCCCTCAAGTCCCTACTCCAATTTTAATTAAAATCCTTCTCTATTGGCATCCTCTCTTAGTGGAAGCTGAGACAGTTCTCTGCTGTTATCACCGCAGCCTGATCTCTTTTACAACCAGAAGTATCATGAGGTTACCATTGCCAAACAAATGCAAAACCTGACAGAGATGGAATGATTAAATGGAGTGCGGGTAAAACCTTGGTTGCTCTTGCCAGAGAAACAAGCACAGGGTGAAAAATGGGACTGTCCCCTTTCTCCTCTCACAGTTGTGTGGCTGTAAAGAGAAGAGAGAGGAAAATGCAGGGAAGTGCCTGCACTTCCTTCACAAACATCATTGCTGGCAGCCAGCAGCATTTCTGCAGCCTGTGGCCTGAAGAAGCTCAAATGGGCTGGCATGCAACAATCTGTTTTTGAGAACCTGGTCTCTTATGGTGTGGGGTTGCTCATGTTCACTGAAATACTTTGTTATCCTCAGTATCCCATTTGCTCATTCATTGTTACTCACCACAGAAGTGAATGGAAAGGCTTTTCCATTCATGTTTTTCTGCCTTGCACGATGTGCTGCAGTGCCTTGCTTCATAGCTGTCAATGTCCACGAGCAGACATCTATAAAAGCTTTTCCCAGAAATAACTTGTAAAAGCTGATGTGGAAAATAGTATTTTTGAGCTGGCCTGTGCATGTCTGAAAACCTGTGTGGCAATCATGATTAAAACTCTATGCAAAATAACCTGTATGGTATTCAAAACTGGTTGGTAGACTTGAAGTGGTAGCAGAATACTTGTTTTAAGAGTTTGTCAAGCCACCTTTTTCATTCTCTCTCATGCTCTCACAGATTTTATGCAAACAGATAAAAAACAACTATTTTTTCTTCAGCCCTGGCACTCTGCTCTAGCCTGAGCTTTGCAGCTTCCTGCTCATGTGGATGGCTCCCAGCAGCCACATACTAATCACTCTGATTCAACAGAGCTGTCCTGCTGTCCCTGACACTGCTACATCCTAATGTAAGGGACTGTTAGTGAAGAAAACTGAACCCTCCAAAAAGTCCTGGACCCTAGTTTCACACCAGTAAGGTTAGCAGTGGTGGATGGAGCAGAGCTGTAGCTGATTAACCTGGGAAACATGGAGACACGTCCTCTGAGCTTTTCTATCTCACCTACTAGTGCCACTAGAGCTTTGGCATCATTGTGTAATTGTAAAAATAAGCCTGTGATGTGCTTTTGTAGCAATAGCATGAGCATTGCCATGCTCACTAATATTATTGTGTGAATTTTGTTGATTGTGTTGTCACTGCTGCTGCACTGAAACATCATCATTCAGCCTCAGTACTTAAATGCTGCTAATCACTGAGAGCCGAGGGTGAGAGCTGAGATGAATTTATGCCCTAGACCTATCAGGGAAACAAGGAAGATGGACCTGGCCTACTTCAGCAGTCGGACAGGAACAGGGCCCTTGTCTTGAGTGCAGAGTTCTATGTGATTTGATGCATGGATGATTACATATTTTTGCATTTCCAAGACCACTGATAATGCTGTTTCATACTCATGAGTTGGGGAAAATGCTTATTTTTTGCATTGACAGCATCATGACTCCTTCTTACGCTCTCGGACAACACTGACAGGCTGACTTGATAAAACATGAACTGCACATTGTGGGTTTTCTGTAAAGTTCTAGAAGCCCTAGAAGCTAGTGGTGCCACCGCTAGCTGGCTCTTTCCCTGGTCTTTGCACAAAACTTTATCCAGATTTGAAGAGGAAGATGACAGATGGATCAAACGTAAGTCCCAGCCTGTGTCTGATGTGCCACGTCTGCTTTGCAATGAGCCTCGCCTGGGATTTGAACCAATCTGGTTTCATGCTCAGACTGGCAAAAGTAGCAGAAGGACAGAAACTTTGACAGATGTGAAGTGGGAGAGACCTCCTGTGTGGTTAACACCATCCCTGTGGATGTGGCTGTTTTCTAGCTGTCCAATTCATGTATCCAAGTGACCTTTGAGGGGAGCTGCAGAAAATACTTCGCAGCAATGAAGAAAGGCAATGCTTTCACACTGCAGTGCTAATACTAGGGAAGCAGAACAGTCAGCACCAGAAATGCCACTTTGGGTTGTAGCCTTTAAATCTTTTTCCCTTTTCAGAGTCAGGCTGTCAGCCTCTTCTTCAAGGCTGTGTTGTGTTTGTAATGTTTTAATTAGCAAGGCTTCTTGTGGATTTGACTATCCACAGGATTATGGTGATAAAACTCCTGGTTATGATATCAAGCCTTTGTAAGGGATTTTTGACTTAACATGTGTTTTCCAGCTTGGAAAATAAACATCTTGGTTAATTGTGGTTTAGCCTCTGTTTATATTCAGTATATGTGAGGAAGCCTGCTGTTAGATTAATACTGAAAGAACACCTACATACTGGTGGCTGGAGGGTGTGAGTGTATTCATTCCCTGCCATTTACTTGGTTTTATATATTATTTTCCTAAAACAGGCACTACTACTCACTATTAGGGCATGGGCTAGATGAGCATTTAGCCTGATCTGAAATGTTAAGTGCTGCAGTGCAAGGCAAGGGGTCTGTCAATCCACTATGTTGCTTTTTACAGTCCAGTAAGTTCATTGGTTGGCCTCTGCTCCGTGCTAGTGTATCACTCATTACAATGGGATCTTGCATGCAGTTTTTCCAGGGGAGCTTAGGGTAACGTGTATCGTTACTAGTACTGATAAAAAAGGCTTAATTAAGTTTTAATCTATTAGCATTATTACTCTAAGGCCTTTTACACTGTGGGGTTTGTTTTGGGGTTTTTTATTGTCTTCTTTCAAAGAAAAATCCCATTGACACATACAGGAGTATAACAGTAGAAATTGTCATGTATCAGGAGGTGCCCAAATGACCTTTGCTGTGCCAGCATGATAACAGTGGTTGATAGGGTGATGGTGAGATTGATTTCCAATAGATGAGACCTGACAGGCTTTAACTGCTAGAGGCAAATAGTTACACACACCCATCCCCCCCCCCCCCCTCCACACCCCACTTAATTCTGCAGCTCTTCCTTTTGTCTTACAGCTGTAGTTATGCCACCAAAGGACTTATCTGAAATAACCTAATGGGGGGAGAAAGAAGGGGAGGATCTCTGGCCAGCAGGGCAGGATCGGATAAGCTCAGGGGGCAGGTAGGGCAGTATGATGAGGCTGGTGAGTGGTGCTAGTGCGTGCAGATGTCCTCAGATGACTTGGTGGGTTACTTATTCTCCTCTCCATCCATGTGCATAATTTCCACTGCCATAAACACGTGTTAGGCATGAGTGGAGAAGCAGAAAAGGAAGAAGCTTTTTTACTATTTAACTTTGTAGTTTCTTTTGCACAGAGCCAGACATAGTAAATACTCCATAGTTACAGATGTTGAAATTTAACCATGGATGTGGAAACTCTCTTCACTGAGCAATTACTTGCCTATTTTCATAGCAGTATTTGGACATTTGAACCATTCATGGTGGCTTCTGCTTTACCAGAGATTAGAGGCTTTTAAAAGTATGGGTCTCCTAAAGTGGTTTAGAGCTGCTTTGTTTTGTAAAGTGCTCTCCACATAAAGAAAGAATCATAGGATCACAGAATGGTTTGTGTTGGAAAGGACCTTAAAGACCATCAAGTTCCAATCCCCTCTGCCATCTTGGTGGCTGGGGGGGCACTGGTGGTTGGGAGGAAGGTGGTTTTGAAGGCAAAATATTCCATCATTTCAAAATCACTTGCACCTTGGTGGAGGGTTGAACTTGCCTGTTCCGTGGTTTGGTGTGTGGGATGGGTGAGCACCCAAGCCCTCTGAAAGAGGGATTTATACTGTGGGATGTGGTTGTATATGTAGTTCCACTGGATTATGAGGTTGTGGTGGATGGTTTCCTAATGGGCCCTAGGTGTGGCTGAAGTTGTCCTGTGCTCTCCCTCTCCTTTTTGCTCAAAAGAGTATCAGGAAACGAGAAGAACAGTGCCCAAAAGAGCTGATTGCATATGGAAAGTAATCCAGGCCTTGCTGAAGTCAGTCATCTGCTTAGTAACATTTAGATTTGTTATAAGGTAATGTAATATGAGGCGAGCATAAGCATGGGTGAGGATCACCTGGAAGATGTGCAGCATGTGGAGAAAGTTAGTGGGTTAACGTAGCCAAGTAATGTTAGCGGGTTAACGTAGCCAAGTAATGTGGGAAAAATATGAAATTTGAGAAATGTTTTAAATACGAATTATACTATTAGAGAGGAAAAATACAAAAAAACATGTGGAGTGTGTTTTAATGAAAAGTGGGTCTGAAAGATGAAAACCATTGTGCTGTGTGAGATGATGGTGGCTGGGGAACAGGAGATAAAGACCAAGGACAGCTTAGAGAAGAAGGCTCAAGGCTGGCCATGGATGTAGTTCACCTGTGCAGGCAGTGTGGAGAATTCCTGGATTGCCCATGAAAAATTGATTTCCTGTTATCCTTTGGTCTTCCTAAACCATTTCAAAATTACAGTCTCTCCAAAGCTCTGTAGACCATAGGGACGTAGAGCAGTGTCCCACTTGGTGGCTTTGGGGACCACCTTTGAGTGTCCCCTAATCCTCATGCAAAGGTCTGTTTTACTTTTGGCTGCGTGTGGGCTTCTTGCTGCACAGGCGAGCACCAAGGAGGCAATTACCCCATGCTGATCCTTGAGGGGAACTGTAGCAAAACCAGAAACTACATGAGCTAAATCGGGAACATATTCTCTTCAACTCTGGTAAATGTAAATGCATGAACCTAAAGGGCATCAGCTGTTGGAGCAGCTGGTATGGAGCAAGCTGGTAACTGGATTGCTGCTTTAGGTGATTTACTTACATGCTCACCACCCACTCATAAACCCTGCTTTTCCCTTTCCATGCCTTGGAAGTTCTTCTGTACGTGCTGAAAGCCAAGATGGGTACTTTGCTAGTTGAAGTGTTTGGCCCTGATTCAGGAAAACACTTAAGTGTATGTTTAAATCTGAATGAAGGAGATGTTCTCTTGAATGTAAAGGTGGGCAAATTCTGTAATACTATAAGAATTTATTTATTTATTAATAGCTCTCACATGAAGTTGTAGGAAGCTTGGGCTCAGCAAAGCAATATGCTTATTCTGCGCTTTTGGGGAAGAGGGATGAACTGGTTTACCTCTTGAAGTTCTTCTCAGCTATGTTTTTTGTGGTGGGTGATGAGTCTACTGAAATTGTGCAGTGATAATTGAATTTTTGGAAGGGATTTTAAACCTCTGCACATCAGTTCTCACTTCTGGAGATCAAAATGATATCTTCAAGGTGCAGGGTTCCTCCAGCTTACTCTCATGTGCTTCTGGTTACTCACTGACAGAGGCAGGATGCTAAACTAGATGGACCGATGTTCTGATCCAGTCTGGCAATTCCTGTGGTCCCCTGAGTCCTGTTAACTTCAGTGAGAATTAAACACATCTTTAAGTACTTCCCTAGAAAGGAAGACTTTTCTGTGCCAGTCCTTTTGTCCATCTATGTGAAGTTCTGCAATGAAGAAAGCCGGTTTCTGTTAAGTACTTGGATCAGCCCACCCACATCCTTTTTTTGTGTGTGTTTAATAGGAAAACTCTAATGTATAGCATGTGCTTCTATTAATAATAAATGCAAACTGTCTCAAAGTCAAGTCGTCCTCCATGTCATAGTTATAGCATTGGTTAGGAGGTTTCCAGCCTGTGGCTGGGAGAACACAGCATTAAAAAACCCTTTGAGCTTTATGACCAGCTTTGCTTCTAAACCTGTGTGGCAAGAGTACTGAGAGGAATACATCGTGTGGCTTACAGCCCTCTGAAGTGGCTGGGCTGGGTTCAGTACTGACAGGATGATTTCCCTTATCCCCACTCCTACAAAGAGGACTGGGAAATTCGCCTGTGATGTGGGACTCTTACATTTCAAGCCTTGATCAGGTTGACAGCTTTTTCCTTTTTGTTTTCCTGCCAGTGGTTAATCAACAAAGCTAGTTGAAAGCAGGGAAATGCTCTGCCCTTTTATGGGTAAATGAAGTGGGACAATAACAGCTGTGTTTGGGTATTGCTGCCAGTCCACTGCTCCAGGATGATCAGATGGGTAGGAAGTTTACAGACTGCCTATCCCTTCCTGTGTCATTATATCCATGCAGAGGGTTTGGCAGTAGCTGGCGTTTGTCTTGCATTCAGTCACACTCTCAAAACAAGAGCCCTGAATACATATATTGGTGCACAGTCACCTCTATCGGACTCCAGTGTGCATCCCCAAAATGCACTTGTTAGCAGGGCCTTTGCTTTGCAAAGCAGTGAACTTGAAAACAGCAAATTTAATTTCTTGCTTCTGAGGCGAGTGTGGCCCAGATGAGGCTTTGATCTAGAAAGCTCACCTGAGTCTGACCTGGTCTATGCAAGCATCTCTGAGACCAGCTGGCTGTGATTTGCAAGTCAGATGACTGCTGCTGTACCGGAATGGCTTTCTTGATGTAGAGCTCACTTCTGCCTTTTAAGAGTAACTTGCTTTGTGTAAACTGAGCTTTGCTAGGAAATTGTTCAATGGCTGAACTAAACGTAGTAAAAAAGAAGTAATTAAATTGATAGATATTAAAATGTGATATTAAATTGTGCTGAGGAGGTTCAGACTGAACATTAGGAAACATTTCTTTACCAAGAGGGTGGTAATACACTGCAACAGGCTTCCTAGAGAGGTGGTTGATGCCCCAAGCCTGCCAGTGTTTAAGAAACCTTTGGACAATGCCCTTAATATACTTTAACTTGGTCAGCCCTGAATTGGTCAGGCAGTTGGACTAGATGATTGTGGTAGGTCCCTCCCAATGGTCTATTGTATTCTAAAAATAAGGTAAGTTTTGAGACAATGCACATTTAAAGGCCAGCAGTTCCTGGGTTCCTGCTTTCCAGAACTATAAAATGCTATTTATCCTTTGGAAAATGATCCCTTTAAAGAAAGCTGAGTGGCATGTACCAAACAATTAACAGTCCTTGAAAAATTAAGCTATGCCTTTTTCTCCAATACAGGAAGCAAAATCTCTAGAAATGGTGATAGAGAAGTGTAGCATGTGAATGCCAAAAGTGAACAAACACTATTCACTGAGCAAGTCACTGCTTTTTCTCAGCAATTGGGGCACTGGTCAGTTGGTTGCATGTAGTTATGTTTTAGGAGTTACTGCCCAAAAAGCTGTGAGTTATAACAACTCATTAGCCTTGAGCTTCTAGTCTGATTGCAGCTTGTGAATTAATTGTTGGTGACATGTCTCAACATGGGAGAGGAGGGAGAGAAAGATGGGAAGAGGCAGTTATTTCTAGATGAAGGATGCAATTTTGAGCTAAAGGGGCCTTTGCAATTAACTTCATTGCCAGTCCCAGGTGCTATCCTCGTTCAAGGACATGGTTCCCTGACTTCTAAATCAGGGATGTAATTGTGGCCTCCCGAAGCATTTTATCATAGAATCATGGAATGGTTTGTTTTGGAAGCTCATCCAGTTCCAAACCCCTGCCTTAAGATCATACAGTTCCAACCCCCCTGCCTTGAGCAGGGACACCTTCCACTAGACCAGATTGCTCGAAGCCCCATCCAACCTGGCCTTGAACACTGCCAGGAATGGGGCAGCACAGCTTCTCTGGGCAACCTGTGCCAGTGCCTCACCAGCCTCACAGTGAAGAATTTCTTCCTAATATCTATTCTGAATCTCCCCTCTTTCAGTTTAAAGCCATTCCCCCTTGTCCTATTCCTACCTGCCCTTGTAAAAAGTCCCTCTCCTGCTTCCTCATTGGCCCCTTTAGGCACTGGAAGCTGCTCAAAGGTCTCCGTGGAGTCGTCTCTCCTCCAGGCTGAACAAGCACAGCTCTGTCAGCTTTTCCTCACAGGGGAGGTGCTCCTCTGATCATCTTCGCGGCCTCCTCTGGACTTGCTCCAACAGTTCCATGTCCTTCTTATGCCACAGCAAAACCAGGAGCAATAACTGTGCATGATAATGTTTGATAATGTTAACATTTTGTTGTCTTTCGGTTTTTTTCCCCGCTGCCCCCCTGCACAGGGACCCTCCAAAGGGATCGAATTTTTAAGAACCTCACTCGGAAGCGCCAGCGGGCAATGCGAAGGCGAGTGCATCAGGTGAACGGGCACAAATTCATGGCTACGTATCTGCGGCAGCCAACATACTGCTCGCACTGCAGGGAGTTCATCTGGTAAGAATGGCTTGAACATGGTGATGTGAAGCTTTCCATCCCTTCGCATTTTGGGGACCAACATGCCACCCTGAACCTGAATCAGTCACCCCGCACTTCATACCAAGGGCCACAGATGTGATTCCCCTTGGCCATCGGGTTTAGCAGGGCACATTTATGCTGCAGACTGGAGTCTACTGCAGAACAGCCAGAGGTGATGTGTATCTTGGATGCTGGTAACAAACTGGGAAGGTATGGGGATGAGGCTATGTTCTTCACTCATGTAAGCATACCTATTATTTCAAGGGGGGGAAAAAGTAACCCAGGCAATCTGAAGTAAGACTCCAGATCCTGAGTGGAGCTTTGATATTGCACTGAGAAAAAACAGTTGCTTGAAATACTAGAGTAAATGCCTGGAGAACAGAAAAGCTATCAGGGGTGTGAAGTGTGGGGTGATACACGTGGGGGAGTAGGCACAGCAGGGAGAACATCTTAGATATGTCTCAAAAGAGCATGGAGTGGGAGAGATAATAACAGGGTGTGGGCTGCTGGGATCAGTTAAGTGTGGTGTATGTTGTAATGATGTGAATTATTTCAGAAAGGAGAGTGAGGAGGGCATATGGGGAATAATATGCATACAACAGCCTGCACTGTAAGCTACGACCTTTGCAGTACTTTCTTATGCTGTCATACCCATGTGCTCAATTGTACCATTATTGCTGGGCAGTTTTGCCCCAAGCATCTGGTCATTTGGGATCCCCTTGTGTTTTGGCTCTTTTCTATAAATGATCTGGAAGAAGACTGGCATTCTGATCTTAAATTATGTTCATACTTTGTATTGAACAGGGGCGTATTTGGGAAGCAGGGATACCAGTGCCAAGGTAAGGTGCTCTTCTCCTGTGTGGTGAGTGTGTAGGATGTGCTGTTTTGGGAGCGCTTTCCCATGCTGCTGGGACATCCTGTAGTTATAAGCTTCTCTGAAGTCACCACTCCTCTTCCTCCCTAGCTAGCCAAAACTGCATTTTGGCAGCTGTCAGGCTGCAGGAGCAGCCACCTATATTCAAACAAACACCTAGGGGCCTGGTTCCTGTGCCGATCCACTGAGTTGCTGAGTACCTGCAACACCCAGCTAGGCTTGAGACCTCCAGGGTCTTCTCAGGACAGCATTCAGCCAGTATTCAGGTGGTACTGGTACACAAAGTACCCTAATGAAATGGCTGCCCTCTTCCTTTGTCTCCCTATGAAGTTCAACAAAGTGAAATTAGGAATGTGACTTCAAAGGGCAGTCCTGTGTGTTGGCGCAGCACTTTCGTCTGAATGCATGTTTTGGCTGAATGATGTTTCTGGTGCTTGTTTGCTCTTAATTGTTGTTCTGCCTTTCCCTTTTTCTGTGGTGAGATGACAGAATTACTTGCTTTAGAGGTGCACAGTCATACAGTATAGCCTTCTAATGCAGCCTGTTTCTTGTGCAATATAATAGGGTGCTTATGTCCCCATATGAAAGGAAGCTGCATGTAAATAAAATGGGTATCCCACATAAAATTTCTTGGTGAAAGTGAATGTTATTGATAACCCTTCATAAATACAAGCTTAAGTCAGCAACAAACAGAATAGCGTGGGTCCCTGCAACATATCTGCAGCTTGAAGCTTCCATTACAAAAATCTCCTTACATAGACATTATCTCTGGTCCACTGTGCACACTGGGTTGTGGAAGTTCACTCCAACCAAGCCAGCTTCATACCTGGAGAGATCCCAATCTGCTTTCAGGCTGATTAGCCCTTTTGATGGGACTAGCTAATTAGCCTAGTCACAGCACCATTCTGCTGCAGTTATCCAGCTTCCCAGACAGAAGCTTTGTGCTGAGCCTCAGTGACAAAATAACCTGGTTGGGACTCAGTTGGATATCCAGTGTAGGAAGCCCTGCTGCCACTGAGATGTAGGGATGACTTTGAGTATCTCAGACCTGTGTTCTTTAATGTTGCTTTTGTATGTTGTGTGAAATACTCTGCCCTGGATAACTTTTTCAACAGCAATTTTTTAGTTCATTTGAGAAGTAATAGTGTTGTTATGTGTGCATCACCCATATTTTATATAGACAGCTGTTTTCTAGGCTGTATGAATGATCCAATGCAGAATTTCTGTTGTGATAGGTTGGAGATGCATCTCCAAATCTGTTGGAAATTCCAAGCCACTGATTATTTTTCACATCTTTACTGTGTCCTGATGATACAGCTGAGCCTTAAAGAACCCAGCTGGTGGGTTGATGTGTTTAGAGTCTTTCAAGAGCTGTTTTCAGCATGCCTCTTTTATTTCCTAGTATGCACCTGTGTTGTACACAAGCGCTGCCATCATCTAATTGTTACAGCTTGCACGTGCCAAAACAATACTAACAAGACCGATCTCAAGGTAAAGTCATGTTGATTATTATGGGTCAGGATAATTTGTGATGCTTCAGGGCTGTCTGGGTTGCTGGGGTTTGTCCTATAACAGAATTTACTCTGTAATATCTTTATTCATGGATTTAAAAGTGAGGGTAAGCGATAGGGACATGCATAAAGGCCATGCAATATCACCTGGTTGTTCTGCTGTCAATGCTAATAAGTGGCTGGACTAGTACCTAGTTTAGGAAGGCAGGGTGTCTTCACTGGGAGACATCAAGAAATAGCAAATCCACTGTTTTCTTTGGTAATTCTCTTGCATGATTACCTGTGTTGCCATCAAAATTTGATGCCTGGTTCTTAATGTGGATTCCTTTGCTTTAAAATTCAACCACTGGTCTTTGTTATGCCTCTTTTTTTCCTCTTCTGGTAACTCAAAAGTGCTCATTTAGTCATTGTTCCACACCTTTACTCTAGGAAATTATGTATGCTTTAATAAAGAACTCTTGTGTAACTTGTGTTTCTGAAGGCTTGTTTTCTTGCTAGTTTTGGCTGTATTTGACAGGAGTGCCATTCTTACCTAAAACTGCCCTGTGTCTCATTTCTGTAACTGGATATTGTTTAATAGCTGTTTGATGAAAATTCAATTGTAATATTTCTAATTGTATGTGTCATGCAGAAACCTGTTTTCCAGTGCAGATACGTAATTGCTTCTGTTCATTATTTCTTGCCTCCAAAGTGCAGACCTGGACTTCTTAAAATGACCCCTTGCCAAGCCAGATGAAAATAAGTTAAAATGCCTAAAGCTAAAGTGCAAGTTAAATAGTGAGGCTCCATACCCCTCTTTTAGGATTATGAAGGGTTTATAACGCATACAAGCTACTTTAAAAGAAGACAAAGGTGAGCAGCACTGCTCACTTCAAGCTCATAGTTTCAGTTGCATCCTTGACTTGACATAATGAAGTTGTGGGTTTTCCCTCAGTCTTCCAAGATCTGCATGTTCAGAAACAAAGTTTGAAATAACAAAGAGGCTAAGTGGGTGCTGGTTTCTTCAGCAATGCAACGTTTTCTAAGGTGTCTTTGAGATGTGAATGATTCATAATAGGAAAAGGACAAGGTTAAAAAGGGGATGAGAGCAAGTAATACAGTGAATTGTGGGCTAAAAGACTGTTAATTACAAGGAGAGAAGAGGAATGAGGATTTTGGAAGCTGGGAAAGCTATTCTGTGTTATATTTAATAAAATCAGCAGTTTGACCTGAAGTTACATGTTTGCACATAATATGCAAGTTAGTAATTTGAAAACTGGTTAGTTACAAAATGCTGTAGCTTTAAGCTGTATGTGGCACTTCAGCATGATAGGTTTGTGATGAGCTAATCCACACTGGTAATTCTAACTTGGTTTGAAGAATTTAAAATCGGCTAGGCAGCCTTCTTTAAAATCTGCTCTGTCAGGTAGCCCAGATTGCCCAGCAGAGAAACCAGAGAGGCTCGCAGCAGGCGAGGTTGGTCACCCAGGGTTCGCTTGCAGTAAACCTCAGCGGGGTGACGTATTGGGACGTTTTCTAAGTTGTCATTATTTTTTCATGGTTTTGCACTTGAATGCTTGTGTGTAAATGAACATCAGCTCATATAGATATATATATTTGGATTTTAAATCTGCGCTTTTCTTTTGGTGCCTCAGGTGACTGAACAGAGGTTTGGAATCAACATTCCTCACAAGTTCAGCATTCACAACTACAAAGTCCCGACTTTCTGTGACCACTGTGGTTCCTTGCTGTGGGGAATCATGCGACAAGGCCTACAGTGTAAAAGTGAGCAGCTTCTAATTGTAGTCTTTTGCACAAAATACATGTATTTTTAGACTCTTGATACACTGTGTGGTCTTGATTTCTGTAACCTTCAAGAGAAAGCTGAGAAATAAATATTCATCTTTACAAGAGTTAAAAACCACTGATCTACTTTTTAATCTCTGGCTTCCAGAAGGACTGTGCTTTGCACTGTCAGCGCACCTTTGTTTGACTTGCATTATTGAAATTATTCATAGGTAGCACTGCTTTCTGCATTCATTTTCCCCTTTACCTGAACGTTTTTCCTCAGCTAATGAAATAGGGCAATGAGAATGCATTTGAGGAGAAGAATGGTCTTTGCTTTAGGTTAACTACCCTGTCTGTCACACAGTTAATTGATGACAAAGTGTGTCCTGGTGTTATGTTTTTGCTTCAGACTGTACAATCCTAACAGTCTACGTTTACCTCCATCTCCCACAAGAGGGGGTGTGTGTATGTGTAAGTGAGAGCAAGAAAGATTTTAGTTTCCCGCTGGGCAGTATGTCTATAAAATTAGATGCCTGCAAATGCAGAGAAAGTTTGTTGTGAATTCTGTAGAGTTACAAATACTAATTTTATATGCAGGCATAGGTACAATGTTATTTATATACCTGGCAAACATGTGCTTGTGAATAGCTTCACACATAGCATCCTGCTTTGGGAGGGTTTGAGGTATATTCGTGACCTTCAGGAGTTCATCCTCTTGAAAGTCCTGCTTTTGTTTCTGCTGAGATCAGTGGCAAAAATCCCTTTAATTTAAAGACCCAGAGTACATCCACATGGGTATGTTTCCTGAAGCAGAATTACTATATTATTTCTCAGCAATAAATCCCTCCAAGTTATTTTAATTGTTTCTTTGCTTTTACTTTCTGTCCCTGCCATCACCCTTGTCAGTCTGTAAAATGAATGTCCACATCCGATGCCAAGCAAATGTTGCACCAAACTGTGGGGTGAACTCAGCAGAGCTTGCTAAAACCTTGGCATGCATGGGTCTGCAACCAGGAAGCATTTCCCCAAATTCGGTGAGTCTTTTTCTTTTTTCCTTTCGTCCCCTTCACCCTTTCATTACAAGGCAGCTGAGTCTTTGCGTGGTGCAGAAGTCAGAGACTTCAGTTATGACAGATGGTGTTGAGCAGTGGACTGCATGAGTAGGTTGTTATTTTCTGTGTCTTGTGGCAAAGACTTCACCTGGAAAATGGATGTCTTATATCCAGGTTTACCCTGGTGGAGGCTTTAATCTCTAGGTGTTGCTTTGCTGTTTGCTTATGTTTCTCATTGTTGTGACACCATTCACTCTTTTATCTGTTTGATATGAGTGAGAGGGGAATAAGAGCCCTAAATAATAAGTGATCAATGTAATCCATGCCATACCTTTTTTTATTTTTACTGCAAGCACAAATGTTCTGTTTGCATATGTGGCTTGTGGCAGAGCGAAAGAAGAGCTCAGCAAGCGCCTTTCACAGCTTTGTCACGGTTGTTTTGAGTGATTTTTGGGAAAACATTTCACTTTTCGCTACAGTTTCCCTGGCTAAAATCTGTGGTCTGGGTCAACACAACATTATCTCTGGTCTTTGCTGTCTGTGACATGGTCCCAGTGAGATTATTGCCATGGTTTGTACATGTCTGTATACGTTCTGCTTTTTAGTACTTAAGGCATCCTAAAAATCCAACTGTTATATATGTGAATCTATTCAGGGTTTAATACACTCTGTAAGAACTTGAGTGAAAATGCCCATACTTGCTAATGGAAATCAGGGCTGTCATTTGATAAGTCAGTTTTCATCGTGTTTCCTTTGCGAGCAGTACTGAAAAGTGAGTTTGCATGAGATCAGAGTAACCCATAATAAAGTGTTGATCTATTTATTTTTATTTGCCCAAAAGAAAATATTAATCCGCAAAACATAATTGCCAGACATGATTAATCTTGTCATACAGTTAGCCAGCTATGCTGGTCAACACAGTTATCCTGGGAGTTACAGGGAAACACAAGTCCCACACTTCCTTCTCAACTTTCTTAAAAACAGCACTTATTAACATTTGTTGTTGGCATAATCTGCACAATCTCACACAGGAGATGAAACCAGGAAAATAAAAATCTGTGCTTGGTGTTTAACTGTCTCCTCTCATTATCTGTGAGCTAAAGGCTGTAAATGAGTGTTCAGAGTGCTGTAAGCTTAAATCTGTTGGAAGTTTTGTTGGATGCTGTGCTGAATGCACTTGTGTTTTTTTACCCATAGCAGGGATTGCCATTTCTATGTCATTTGAGACAAGGCTTCTGTGCAGGAAGAATTTTGCTTTACACCAAAGTAGTCGCAAGGTGGAGCTCAAGAAGTCCGTGTGACTTTGAGCTAATTAACTGAGTAAGTCATTTATATGCGTACACTCATACCTGGACAGCTGTGAATAGAGGGCGCTGGAGGTTGAGTGGTCTTCGCATACTGCAAATAGAGGATCTGTAGTAATGTGTACTGATACAGATGTAAGTCCTGAAAGTGCAAACCCCTCACTGCTGGCATGGGAATGAGCAGCCTTCCATTATATTTGCAGCAATGGAAGAAGCCAGAAGCCAGCTATGGAGAAGAAAAATATGTTGATGTTTTGGACCCACCGAATTGGGCTTTGAGTAAAAGTCTTAAAATCAGGTAGAAACCTCAGAGATCAGATGAAATCTGCTTGGGTTCTAGACCTCACCAGCATTTCACATATTGCAGAAATTACACAGTTCCCCTCATTCTGATATATAGGAGACATTGATTTCCACACTCAGTGTCTTATTTTTCTGGGGAATGAGGGTGGAGAGAATCAGGCTTGCGTCTTGGGTCTGCTGGACAGTGGGTTACCACTAAAAACACCCAGGTCAGGAAGCAGCGTTGACATCTCAGCACGGCTGTGCACAGTACCTAGGTTTGCCAGTCCCACATAGCAACTATGCAGGGTAGTGGTACCAATGTGCCTTCTGTTCCAGTGGCCATACAGTGCATCTGAGCAGGTCCTGAATGGCTAGGTTGGTAGGTTACCTGCATGTCAGCACCTCTGAAGCAGAAGTATAATTTCTGTGCAGACTGATGCTTATTTACTTTCTTCCACAGAAACTACTTTCAAGATCTACTTTGAGACATCAGGGAAAAGGCAGCCTGAAAGACAGCAACAACATTAGTGAAACCTCAGCGAGCAAACTAGGGATCAAAGACTTAACTTTCCTTCGTGTATTAGGAAAGGGCAGTTTTGGAAAGGTGAGAGTTATTTGTGGCTGTTTTCGGGAGAACTACATTCCTTATTTAAGAAGCTTCAAGATGAAGTTATTTCATAATGGGACACACGGGCTGTCCAGTGAAGTATGCTTTGTGCAACAAAGTTGGATACAGAGAGCAGGGAGAAGAGGGAAGAGAAAGAAAGCTAACAGCAAAGTGAAGAGCTGAATATCACAAGAAAGAAAAAAGCAACTGAAAGAACAGATGCATGCCAGGGCCTATACCAGTAGTTACAAGTGTGTGCGTTAGCACTTGTTTGGGCAGCATTTCTTGGAGCATGTGAAGACTTTTCCTTTAAAGGAAACAAAGCAGTGGTTTCAAATGTGGTGAGATGGGGGTTTTGTTTCTCTGCTTTGCCATGAGGATGGTGTAGAGTGGCGCGTTTGAATTTGATAACTGAGGAGGGAGGTAGTGTGAATGGTACTGCTCAGGGGGTTTGCCCTGGCACAGTGAATGAGCTTCAAGCAGTTAGCCCTGCACCAGACATTGCAGTAATGTGTGTGAGTATTTCTATGTGGAGAAGCCTGATGCAAACAGTAGCATGTGTGTCATTGATTGTACACTGATGCCCATACTAACAGACTGACGCACTTGCTTCCACAAGCCTGGTCATGAGATAACTGACCTTTCTAGTGTGAGAAAATGTGAGAGTCTCTGTGTTGTTCATAAAGTGAGGGCTCAGCCCTTGTAATTCACCCTCCCCTTTGGTTTAGGTGATGCTTGCCAAGATGAAAGAGAGTGGGCAGCTCTATGCAGTGAAGGTGTTGAAGAAGGATGTCATTCTCCAAGATGACGATGTTGAATGCACCATGACTGAGAAACGCATCCTTTCCTTAGCAAGGAATCACCCATTCCTCACCAAGCTCTATTGTTGCTTCCAGACTCCTGTAAGTATAGCCCAGGTGGTGGACAGCCTTCCTCCTGACACTGGCTGGCATGTTCTGGACAGAGGCCCTCTCCTGTGTATGTGGCCCCTGGCCTGGTATAAATGTCCACTGAGAATCAGGAGAAAACTTCTTTGCTCAGGGGTGATCAGGGCACCCTGCTATAGTCCACCTCTAACAACTGCTGGGCATTTGGCAAACAAAATCCTGGCTTGTTCTAAGCTCCCTGACAAAATGGTAATAACAGGGAAACGTGTCATTTGTGGTATGTATATCTCAGTAGAGAACTGCACATATGCTGCCTGTCCAGCTCAGAGCCTCCTGTGGTGTGTGCATGTGAGTGGGAGCTTGTTGCTGGGGTGGGTGGTGAGGAGGAGTGGCTGTGATGGAGGCAGCGGCAGCAGCACTGTACCAGCAAGGTAAGATTGGGAGCCCCTGAGCTAAGCTGTTATTAGGGCCAATGCATTTTCTGCAGCGTAGCTCTTTCAAACTGCCTGGGCTCCTTTCCAGGTGCTTTTTTGTCAATTGTTAAATGGTAATAGAGCTTGTTTTCCTCCTAGAAGAGGCAGGAGAAACTTGCCCTTTTAGTTGTGTTTTCACTCCTACATAAACCAAAAATACTGTGGGGGCAAAAAAAAGGGGGTGGGGGCAAAAAAAAGGGGGGGGGAGAAAGGCAGACAAATGGATCCTGCCACACACCCATTTCTTACTCTCTCACTGGAGTGGTGCAACAGCCAGCTATGGAGTTGAAGAACTATGCTCATTTAGGGTGGAGCCCTTGGGTAGACTCATGTAACAGAAATTGGATTGAGATGGTTTGGGTTTGTTTTTTCCCTATATACACGGTTCTCAGAGCAGCTGTGCTGTATAGCAGAAACAAAACTTAAAGCTCACTGTTGTCATTTGTAAGCAAGGAAACTCCTCTTGTATTTTATAATGTGAAGAAACAGGGCCCATATTTTAATGGCTTTCCTGAAGTTCTCATATAAATATTGGAGATGTCCAGTACTGGTGTGCGCTGTTTGAAGTCAGATGCAGGATAACAGTGGGTTTGTGAGTTGTTGCTATGCCCTTTGCTTTGGCATTGCTTACTGAATTGCAATGTAGATGTGATAATAGTAGGTGTGCTGCTGGGCTGCGTAGAATATTTCCCATGAACTTAAGGAAGACTTAAGGTCACTGTGTTAGTACTGTCTGTCATCTTCAAAAAATGAATGCAGTCTGCTATGGGTGCAAACAGGTTCTGCTGGGCTGATGAAGTAATTGCAGAGTCTTTTGTAAAGAGGCAAAAAATGGAAGAACTCAGTCTGTTTAGACTAGCAAATTGAAAGCAACAAGAGGATCTGATTGATGTCTGCAGATGCTGAACGCTGAGGAGGGAAACGAAACTGTCAAGATGCTGGCTCAGATTAAATGGGTCTGGACTGGCCATGGATACAGTTAGACTGGAAATGAAAAGGAAGTTGCTACACAGGAGAGCAGCCTGGAACAGGAATTTCTGGACCAGCTTGTCAGAGGTGTGGAGGGAAGAGCCCCTCAGCCCTTGCTGCCCAGAATGCAGAGCTGGTCAATCTCTGAAAGGGTGCCAAGGGAGTGGTGCTTGTCACAGCAGGACCCTGCTATTGCCAGTCTTTCTCAGGTTCCTCTTTTACTTGAATCTTGCTTTGCTTCATATTCTGGATTGTCAGTAACAGAAAGCCACTTCTCTCAAATAATACACAAAACTGAAAAAGAAAGTGTTTACAAAAGAAGGAGTAGATTTGAGACTAATGTGGTTCATTGCATCTTTTGCCCATGTTCTGCACACAGTGACACCCACTGCAATCCAAAATTACCATATTTAAATTGCTTGTAAAATCGTAATTAAATCCTTTGCTATATTGGAGAAGTGATTGCAACAGCAAGGTATTCATTGGACAGAGTTGTTCCAGGAGGACTTAGCCAGGTTGATACAGCACTTGGGGTTTCTGCTTGTTCTTAATATGGCATGGCGTGATCCTCTCCATGAACAAAAATTTAGCAGAAAATAATATATATATATATGTATATATATAAATTAAGTAAAAAAAGAAAATATTAACCACTTATGGCTGCTGGCCAGTGTTTTGAATATTTAAAAATGCTACTTATGTTTGGAGTTGGGAACAAGGTTACACAAAACAATACCCATTTTCACTTTAAATTACATGGAAATCACATTACATGTGTCACATAGCCCGAACTCTGAAAATATAGTATTAACAGTTCATGTTATAAAAAAACCAAAGCTTGACTCCAGTCAACTGTGGAGTTCTTGGATAAATAATGAGCTACTGGGCCTGCCTTTAGGACATCGTCAAGAACTAGCCATTTTGAGTCTTCTTAACGTTTGTCAAAGCAAAGTCAGAGCCTGATCCCACAAGATGCATCAAGACAGGCTGGGACTAACTGGCAAAGGCTTATGGTCAGTGCCAAGTTCAGTATAAGTCAGCACTGGAATCTCATTGCACGTAAGTTAAATTATGTCCTGGGCTACTGCAGGAGCTCAAGGAAAGTCGTTGTTCCCTCTGCTTGGAACTGATGAGGCTGCATGTAGAATAAGGGTGTCCAGTTATTCTCTCTTCTCACCTTTCCTTCCCCAGTTCAAGAGGAAATCGTGGAACCTGGAAAGGAAGGACCTTAGAAGTGCCTGAAATGCTGCAGCAGTTTGAGGACAGTATGCTCAAAGGGATTGAGGATTTGCCTGGATCTGGAGACATTTGAATTCTGGCTCTTGTATAATATTCTACCCAAACCAACAAACTCTTCCCCTTAAGCAACCTAGGGGGTAACTTAAACAGCCTGGGACATGTCTGCGCTGCATGGTGCCATGTCGTGTAGTGCCAGTAATCTAGCATTAGCTGAGCTGGAATAAGTACCAGAAAGAGCAATGCATTACTTGAGTTCATCTATATTGCTGCTACTTTGCTCACCTGTTTTAGAGCTAGCTGAGGGCTTTTTCTGCTTACATTAGTCACTGATGTTTTCCAGAAAGATTTTCAGCTGTCTTGTGCTGCCTCTGTGCTCACTGTGGTCCTAATTTCGTCTCAGCTGCGGCATAAGTGGTACCTGCTAGCAAGGGCTGCAGATAAAGCCCAGGGTGAGCTGAGGCTGCCTGCCCTCCAAACAGCCTCCTTGCTGTGTCACAGAGAAATGTAGCAGCCGCTAGGTGGTAGGAGCTGCCAGTGTTGTCTCTGCCTGGTATGGATCATAATTTTAGAGCCTAAAGGAAATATTAACTGCACAGCAGGCTGGCAGAGGCTGGACGTGGCCCTCTGTGTGCCTACTGCCTGGCTGGGCAGTTTTGGACTTGCATCTCCAGATTCCTTTCCTGTGAAAGGCAAGGAAGGAGACCTGCTGCTTCCTTGCAGTTTAAGTTGTGCACAAATGCATCTGAGTGAGGTTTTCCTTGCTGCCCACATCTCTGGGTTTTAATTTTTTTTATTGAAAGCCTTGCAGCTTGCCCAAGCCATTTACCTCTGCTTTTTCTAGGGCCTTAGAATCATCCTTTAGTGTCACAGAGGATTATGCTCCTACCCCAGTAATCTGTGAGTTGCTGACTGGTGCTGGGACCTGTAAATAATCGTGGATCCAGCATTAGGGGGCACAAGCACCAAAAAATGCTTGTTTCTGCTTACCTGACACTGTCATCCAACACCTCAACCATACTGTCCTAGAACGGGTGAAAGAGGCTGTATGTATAAATAGCTAAATCAGTAATTTAATCCTGGGGAATGCGGATCCTGGAATGTTTTAATTAAAAGGAGTTTGCAGCAGGAAGGTCCTGTCTTCTTTGGGTTTTAGGAACCATCCTTCCTGTGCAGGTGGTTTGCTTTTAAATCCCTTTGTCTCCACTCATATGCATGAGAATGAAGAGGGCTGGGGGAGATCAGCTTCCTATGCAAATAGTGTCAAATAGCTTCTGGGTTTTATGTTTATTGCCCTTATCCCTTTTCTCATGCTTCCAGGGGACCCCAGGCAATGCTGTTTCCAGCACTGTCCTTGCTAGCCTGATCATTATATGGATTTGCTTTGGGTGGCTCTGCTGACAGTTGCTGAGGCACAGAGCCTGCCCGTGCTGTTCCAAAAATAGTGAGACACAAGAACTTGGCAGAGGGATGTGATTTTTCTGTAACGAGCATCCTTCCAAGATAATAGCTCGCAGGAGTGCTATTGAAGCCAATAGGGACTGGCTCAGGGACTCCAGGGCAGCATAATAATTGAACTGATCCCATTTTATGAGGGCAGCCTGAAGTCTGGCATGCAGCTTTGTGCTCGCTTTACAAGCTGCGGGCTGATGTCATGCTCTTGACATGGAAGGGAAAGGTTTCTGCATGTCTGTGCTGGTTCTTGGGGCACTCAAGCAGTTCTCCTATGGTCAGCATGCGCATTGTGTCATGGGTCACCCAGGTGTTTGGAGAGATTAGCCTTTATTTCTCTTCCTAGAAGCGTTGGAGATAACCGGAGCCTTTGATGGGGGCATAATTTTCAAGTGAGGACCCACCAGCCAAAGTGATGGGACTGAGCAGTGGCTGCTGGCTGGCTGCTCACCCACCCATTAGTCCCCAGATGCCACAAGAGAGGTCTAGGTGCCCCTGTGTGTCCAGGGGAGTCCCTCAGTCATGATCCTTCCAGTGGATGTCTGTATCACCCTGGCTGTCACCAGCTACTCCACTGTCACCAAATGGGCAGAGTGCAGGGCAGCCGTCAGGCAGAGCATGGCATAGTGGAGGTAAGGAAGACTGGAAAGGCAGTGGCAGCCTTCCTAGGGCTTTGGTTAGATAAACAAGTGTCCTGACACAGGCCTAGGAGCGTGCTGGTGGGTGGTAAGGAAGTGTTGAGGCTTCTTTGGTATTCTCTTTGAAAGGAGCTGGAGAGGGAGCCCTTTAAAAGCAGGGAGGACAGCTTTGATCATCTCCCAGGCACTAAACCCCAATCTTCCATCTCTGGCATGTCAGGGGAGGCATGGCTCCATACATGCATACACCTGACAGCCAAGTGCACTCCTTGGATGCTTTTCCATCAGCATTGAGACCTTTTCCCCTGTTCTTGAGCATTGAGACCACTGCTATCCCCAGGCCACTCTGTTGGAAGACCAGTGCACACTTCAGTTTTCTTGCTGCCAGTCAAAAATCAAGTGAAGAAATTGATGGGGACATCCTGTTTCTGGACCAGGCATTTTCCAAAAAGCTTGATACAGTCTGGCATGCCTCCTGGCTATAAACACGAGGCACCCTGCTGGAGGCTGGCTTCAGTGTCTTTCTGAGGTCAGGCTTGAATTGTGTTTTACTTGGGACTCTACAGGGGAGAGTTAGGGTTTTTTGGGGGGGGGGCTGTTGAACAGGAAGTACAGGGGGATTTCCTCTCTCCACCTTTCTATCCAGTGTGGCTTCTGCAGGTATGTGCATCATGGTGCTCTCTCACTGGCTTTGTGACCATGGGAGAAATAGTTTGTTTCTGCCTTTGTCTGGTTCCTGTTTTGTCTACCACCGAATAAAGGCAACCTGGTAAAAAGTGTGCCTTCCTGTGGTTTCACAATGTTCGTATCTACCAAAACCCATGACATCTTTGCTGGTATGCCAGCTCAAGTTGCCAGTAAATCAGTTTTGTGAAGCCTCCAAAGCCCAGTCTGAAAGGCTCAGCTTTCTCTGTTGGGCATAGTAACACCTCGTGATGGTCTCTTCGTTGCAGGAACAAACACAGAGTTTTGGTTGGGGTTTTTTTTGTGGGCATAGTGGAAGATGAAACAAGATCTGACTGACATTTCTGATTTGATCTGTGAACTTTGCTGGATGTTCACACTTAGTCTGCACAAAAAGGTGATATGAGCTGAAGGGTTAGCTGCCATCATCATGTTGTAGCTCCTGAGTGTAACTTTTCCACCCCCAGTTGTTAAGGGACCGTGGATACTTGCATTTTTATGAAAATGCCTTTCTCCATCTGCAGTGGCTTATGGGAGAGACTGTAACATAGACTTACCAAGTTTACTGCAAAGGTAGCTGAAGGAGATGCTAATAGTTAGCCACAGCATGTGAAACTAATATTTGTCTTTGACCTTAAAATCAAGGAAGTTACAGCATAAATATGAATCAAAATGGAAGCAATTCACATGCAGCCTGAGCCAGCAGGTGCCACTAAGGGTAGAGGAGGAGAGGAGAACCAAAAGAAAGGGCAGTTGAAGCTCAGAGAAGAAGTAACTAGATGAGGTGAGACCCAGCAGTGCTTTAGGTTTCAGTCTCTTTGAATCCATATATTGCTTTCCAGGTGATGTTTAGGGTGGGAGAATGGATCCACAAAGCCCTCAAAGCAAGCAGTTTCCAGGTGGCCTTTGAGTGTTTTGGCATCCTTAGTTTTCCTGAAGACCTTTGGCTGAGCTTGTAGACCTCTCTAGTCTCCATGACAGGGGAGTTGGAACTAGATGGTCTTAAGGTCCTTTCCAACCCTAGCTATTCCATGACTCCCTAGCACAGTTTGAGGCCAGCAAGTATTTCAGAGTTCAGAGCTGTCTGAGGTTGGTCACTCCAAACCAGAAACACCAGTTTCAGTATTTTTTTTCTGAACTGGGGGCTGTAAAATGAGCATGATCTTTACGGAGCTGATACAGGTCTCTTCTGAGACGCCGTGATACCAGCAGCCAGCTGAGGCGGGCAGATATCCTATAAATCTTTGATTAATGGGTGATGTCTATATCTTGCTATGTTCTAATTCCTTATTCCCCAATTTATTCCCCTGTAAATGCAGCCAGCCCTTTGGTTTTTGATCTTTGAGGTGGGAAGGAGTGTTTATGTAGCTTTCTATGCCATTTTAAAAGGTCTGGAGGGGAAGATTTAATTTTGTTTATTCTTTCAATTAGCTTTGATTCTTTTTTGGATGTTTTGTTTTAAAAGTAGCTAAGCTGGCTTGCTTTTCTTTTTTAATTGGGATTATACAGGCTTTTTTTGGTACGGGATTTAACTGGTTGACCTAGTGTCTGAGGTGAATATAGTGTTTTTTCTATTTGTGGGGTTTGGTTTGTTTCTAATAGAAAAAAAACCCAGATAAACAAGAGTGATAAGAGACATCCTTTTGCATTTATGCTGAGTAAAAGTTTCTACTCAAAAGATGAGCTAATCATGTAATGGTGTATGAATTAGACCATCTTAAGGGAAGGGAATGAAGAGGAAGGATGCACGTATGGTTCACTTGTGTACGCCAAAGGCTGCATTGTTTCAGAGAAATGGCTGAATTGAATTTGTGTGTTACAAAAACTCTCCAGTCTATAAGCGTGAGATTTTAGTCGCATGGTTAAGAGAACAGTGGCAGAAAGTTGGAAGGTGTAGTTAGATTTGTGATCTTTTTATCTATCTACTTTTTCTGGGACAGATGAGAACGCTAACTCCCATCAGCTTGTCCTGCATTGTGGTTGTCATTGTTCAGCTCTTCTGGAATGAGCTCAGGTTTCATGCTGTGGGGTGCCATGCACACGTGTGCAGAAGGCAGCCTTTACCCCGAGGGACCCCACAGATTTTATTTATGCAAATGGGAAGAGCCAATTTGTTATTCTCTAGGTGATGTTTATGTGCCTGACTGCCACACAGGAGAACCTGCATTGTGCCCATTACTAGCAGCATCAGATAGCAGAATGCGGTTTTAAGTGATAACTGTCCTGTTCCAGGAGTTGTGACAATGACGCCAGTGGCTTTGTTAAAGGAACTAAAACTGAGCCTGGTATGGGGAAGTGGCCCGCGCTTCTCAGAAGCATGCTTACCAGCTGCCCAGCCTGGAGTAGATGCCATATGCACCTTATCTCCATTGAGTGCTTAATTTCATGGCACCCCGTTCTAGCTAAGAAAAAAACACAACAACAAACCAAACCGCCCCAAAACCATCAGAAGAAAGAAACCTTCCTTTTCCCAGCCTTTCATATGTGACACACTGTGATTTCTCCATCTTAATAGCCCCAGGGCTGTATGTGCCATCTGTGGCATGCTCCCTTGCGTGGCTTGATGTTTCCTAGGCAGAAGTGGTTCCCGAGACTGGTGTGCACTTCTGCAGCCACTGAAGCAGAGAGTTAAAACGGCTGCCAAAGCACCAAAAGCCAGCTGGCAGGTGGCTGTAAAACCTGCTCCCTTTCTGCCGCAGCCTTGCTCATTTGGGAAGTCTCACAAGCAGAGCAGCAGCAGGTACTGTGGCAGTCATCACTGCGGCCATGTTTGGGAAGCGCTGCTAATGCGTGCACGTAATTCCAGCTGAGCAAGCGTGGCATGGAGGTGCTTCTTCTCTGCTTGATGTAGTTATTCTGATTTGAAATCAAAGGACCAAATCTTCACCTAACGTAATTCAGTGTCTTGCTCCATCTCAGTCAGGTGAATGTGGCTTTGACACTGTCTGGAAATTGAGGCTGAGCTCATCCTATCTGCTTCAGCTGTTGTGTGCAAACATGTAGCTTTTAGTGAGCCCATTCTTATGACACCTGCAGTCCTCTCTGGATTTGAAACACTGCCACATATAACCCCCCTGAACAGCCTGCCCTCCTGTAAACTTCCTAGCTGGAGCAGTACTCAGCTCACAAGGATGCGATGTGGCCGTGGTTAAAGGGCTGGGTATGGAGGGAAGGCATTTCAATGCAGAGCAGTGCCTGGGTGGGGGTCATAGTTCTGTTTCACTTATGAAGATAAACATTGAGAAGCAAACCTGTTTTATTATTCCTCCTGTGGGTCCTGTGCTTTGCAGTGCCTTGACCTAGATATGGATGGCTACTTGCACTGCTGGGGGAGCTGGACATATGGCTTTCCAAAGCCTGGTACAGTGACAGCATGGTTTTTTTGCACGCTCCCAGCAAGACCTGAGGCAGTTTGCTTTGTGTGGGGGTTTTGGACTGCAAAGGGAGAACAGGAACATTGGGAGTGCTGAGGGAGCCCGCCAGCTCTTGTAATTATCTTGTAATAATTTGCTTGCAAGCTCCCTGAGCCCTGCTACTCTTTTTTTGGAAACAGTAAACTTTTGCTGGGAAGCAGTGACACAGCTGTCTCTGTATGGAGATAATTTTGAAAGCCTGCCTTCTGCTCTGCAAAGCATGAGCTGCCAAAACAATGAAGAACTACTGTTTTCTTGGGAAAATCCTTTGGCTTCAGGGAACTCAGATTGAGCCTAAAGCTGATTTTCTGAGAAGTTGTGTGCATGCATTATTTTCAAAAAGATGAATGCAAACCTAGCGGAATTCCTGAGCCGGGAATTCTGATTAATGCAATTTTTTTGGGGGAAAAATTGGACTGTTGCTTTAAACCACATTTAACCAGGTCTCTGTATCCTCCAAATGCTGCCTTACATGGCAGCTGATAGCTAAAGAAGATGCTTCGGTGAAATTACTGCTGGGATGTGTCCTTGGTGGGCCAGCTCAGTCCCTTGTCCTGCAGAGAAATCAGTGTGTGCGGAAGCAGTGTCTGGGAGAGCTCTGCTGTGAATAGGATGTGCAGGGCTTGTTCAAGCCTATTCCTGGTGGCGCTGGAGAGCAGACACCCGTTGGTGTTTTGCAGTGGGTTTCCTGAACCTGTGCTGATGGCTTTCTTGAGAGAAGTTCTGTCTGGTCCATGCTGCCCTTGGCACAGCAGCTGTTGTAGGGCAGATAGGGAAGGCAGCTTTGCTATTAAAGACTGTGTGTAAGAAATATTTCTTTCTCCGTCTCCTTCCTTCGTGTTTCCTGAAGGGGGCAATGCTGCTGTCCTGTCTCATTTACTTAGCGTGAAAGCCTGTGATTAAAGGTGAGGTTTCCACCTTACCTTTCTTCAGAGGTCTTTGGTCTTGTGTAGGTTGTACATGGACATCAGCTAGACTTTTAACTAGAAGGAGGTGTAAGTTATCCATCACACTGAATTTTTTGGGTCATGCAGAGGGAAAGGATGCTCTTTCAATAAAATATGTTTGTTTTTTTTTTCTCCTGTGATAATGAAGGGGAAAGGTACGAGGGTACAAAACAGCTTGCTTGTAGAGCTGGTGAGGACAAAGGGCTAATGTAATGATTGAGTTGGATTTCATAGTGCTTGTGTTTGCAAGGGGCAGTAACTAGTATGTGGATTGTCCCACCCAGTGGCTTTTGCACTCAGGAGACTCTCTTCAAGCCTCACCAAAACCCCACTAGGACAACAAGCAAATGAAGCTTTGAAGGTATGTGTAATTGCTATCAAACACTGCCCTTAAGACATAGTATGTGATTCCAACAGCCCCTGTCCTGCTAACAAACAAATAATAGGAATAGCAAATTAAAATTTAAACAAATTCAAAAAAAACATCAAACCCAAAAACCAGCAACAACAACCAAAAAAAACCAAACAGGTCCCTCGCACTGAAATTGGCAAGGCTCATCTCTAGCCATATGCCAGCCTTGAAATGACCCCACCTGATCTCATGGACATTATTTCCTCCAAGTGTTTCTTTAATTTACAGTAACAATTGCTCTGTGACTTATTTATCTCAATCCCAGCCCAGAAATGGTGCAATGTGATTTCCTCATGTGGCTGCCACCGCTGCAAAGGCTTTCACGTCACTGTTTCCTGTTGACTCAAATGCTCATTTCTTACTCTTGCCAACGTCAAACAGAGATAGCAGATCAGGGAAGACTTCTGAGCAATGCAAAATAGAAAAATAGGAACAATTTCTTCACAGAGAGAGTGATCAGGCATTGGAACAGGCTGCCCAGGGAGGTGGTGGAATCACTGTCCCTGGAAGTGTTCAAAAACTGTGTACTGAGGACCTCAGTGACATGGTTTAGGTGGTGGTCTTAGCAGTCCTGGGGTAATGGTTGGACTTGATGAGCTTAAAGCTCTTTTCCAACCTAGTTGATTCTATGATTCTATGAACAGAAATCTAAGGATTTCAGTGTTAAGCCCTGTCAAAAACCACTCCAGCTTTCAACTTCTGATTCTCACTGGTAGTCCCCAAGAAAGGATGGACATAACTTTAAATCAGGTCAAATTTTCAAGTATCTGAACTGTCCGTCATTTTAAGATTTCTTTTCCTGGTGCCTTTTTAATTTGTTTATTCACTCTTAATCTTCCTGCTGCAAAATTGCCTTCCTCCCCCTGCACCTCTTCCCCCCATAAAATAGCACTGTTTATTTTATTTCTCAGTGATTTCTGGGAGAGCAGTTGGTCTTTGCAGTTTGTCAAGACCATTGGGTCTTGCTTAAGAGTGAAAATGGAAGACTGCCTGGTTCTTAGATGCTGTTCCCCAAAGGGTGGTTGTTAGCATTCATTTTGCTCATACATGTTGCCAGGCATGTAGCAGGCCAGTGCACAAATGCTGTATCATGAGCAAGTTATAATACCCATCCTGCTTTTTTCTTCAGGTACCACATGGGATTTCTAAACGTTAGAGTACCGGACAGACAATTAGCTGGACCTCTTAAAAAAATGAATATATATACATATGTAGTTAAAAGTACTGTATTTATACTTGACCACTGAAGTGAGACCGTGGGTGGAGGTGAGGTGTTACGATCTTTAAGGTCCCTTCCAACCCAAACCATTCTGTGATTCTGTACCAGCTCAGGTTTACAGTTAGTCTGAAGCAAGAGCTGTTTGTAACAAAAAGCTGCTAACTCCATGACAGCATTGATGTGAATGTTAAGCCTGGCTGTTTCAGTGCTCGCTGGAACATTTGAGAAAGAAGCAGTATCTCTTTTAAGCATCATAGTAGAGATGAGTACATCCAAAAGATCAAGATGGGCTGTGGGGTTTTGTCCACACTGGAGAAGCAGTCTTATGGTAGGAAGAGTTATCTTTGTTTCCCTGAAGCTCACCTTGAAGGAAAGAGTAGAAAATACATGCATGTTCACCTAACTGTATTCATGTTTATACAAGCATATATATTATATAAATACACACACACCCCCCTCGTTGGGTTGCTGCTAAATTCCTTCATGTTAGAGATCTGGCAAAAGGAATTTTTTAAGTGTGGGCTTGAAGAGATGCCTGGACAAGCTGGTCTAGGTAAACACGTGTCATGTGGAGAGATCAGCAAGGAGGCTGGGAGAAATAACAAGGAGATGTAAAAGCTGGCCTGACTGGCAAGGCAGGGATGATAACTGTGCAGCAGCTGGAGGAAGGGTTGCTGAACAGGTAGGCGAGGCATAGCCGGGCTCAGTTTAACTAATGCATCAATGATGTAGCATTAGAGATCTGATGTGGACTGAAGAGCCAAGGTTTGCTGGTTTGCAGAGTTTGTGCTACTGTCTTAGACTGGTGCTATAAAGCCGGCTTTGGGTGTGTTTGAGCAGCCTTGTAATAAAGGCACAGTGAAACAATGAAGTGTTGTTTATATGGACCAGAGATAACATTTAACACGTGGCCTTGATGCTACACACAATAGTATTGTGAAACTGCCGGGAACACATCTATCTTAGCTTCTGGAAGGAGCCCAGAAGCTGTTGAGCAGAGCCCAGGGTGGTGACAAGAAGCAAGCTGTTCTTGTCTGTTATGAGCCATTTGCTTTCCTGCTCATATGCAGAGAGGAATGAAAGGATTCCTGGTGGCTTTTCTTCTGCTGTGTGCATCTCAAGATGTTAATACCAGTAGTCATTTCAAGCTGGCTGGCTGCCGGAAAGCGGAGCATAACAATGCTTATCCTCTTAAACTTAGAGCTTAAAACTAGCTTGTAGATGATTAACATCAGATCTGGGAAGGGGCTTGTAGGGAAAGAAGGCCAAATAGCACCATTAAAAGGCTGACTAGTCTCAACTGAATTGTACACCAGTTTTCCAGTATGCTTGTTCCTGATAGTCCGAGAAAAACTGAAGCCATCAATACCAAATGTCCAGAAACAACTACTAGGGGAAATTTTTGAACCAGGCTGCAACAATTCCAGGGTTTAGTTTTGTGCCAAATCATTGTGTGTCCTTCCTCTCGCAAGTAAGTCAGCACCCCTTTTGAAGTGTGCCCTTGTGATGAAGTCTGGTTATACATGTTTTACTATGGAGTGTATTTCCCCAAAGATCTGAGGTGTTTGCTACGGAGCAAGTGACCTTTTAATGATTTCTCTTTTGCCTGCTCTGCTCGGAGAGTGCTGTTGAAAGGGTATCACTCTTGGCTGATTCAGGCTAAGGACAGTTTGGGAAACCCAGTGGGAGCTGGTTAGTGATGAGCACACACCTACTGATATGCCTAATCCCATGCGGACAAGAATTCATTTCATGACAGGGGCAACGTTTCTGGGAGGAGTGCTGGGCAAGGAGGCACTGACAGCTCTTCCTGGTATTGACTTAATCTCTCCTGAAAAAGTCGGCATTTTTTCTTTTTCCCCAGTGTCTCATGGGTATTTAATCTGGTTTTGTTTGGTAGATAATAGTTTTACTTAGAACTTTCTAAGTCTGACAGAGGGTATGATTAATGCTGTTCATATCTGTTGTGTTTGCGTGTGTGAAGGATCGCCTGTTCTTTGTGATGGAGTTCGTAAATGGCGGGGACTTGATGTTCCATATTCAGAAGTCACGTCGCTTCGATGAAGATCGGGCCCGGTTCTATGCTGCAGAAATTATTTCAGCCCTTATGTTTCTCCATGAAAGAGGCATCATTTATCGGTGAGCTCTGTGTTTATTCATTCTCTTTGTCTGAATACCATGGCTGAGATGATAGCCTGAGTTTTCTGCATAATGAATAACTCTCACTTGCTGCCCACCAGGAACAAGTTGTCAGCTGGGATAACAGTACCTCCACTTTTCCCTGCACATTGTCCAAGGTGCACCATCTTCCAGGCAGGAGTGAAATTTCTGGCTGCAGTATTGGCTGCAGGGAGGGTCTTCCTATGACGTGTGTGCAAGCACGTAGGAAAATGGGTTTTTTGAGAGGCACAGAGGCTAGGGTTTGCATTGGTGGCAATTCACATAGCTGGTTTATATTAGCCCCAGAACTGCAACTTGTCTGCACCTCAGGTAATTGTGTGGCTGCTGGGTGTTAGCTGCTGACCAGTAAAAGCCTCCGCTGTGCTGCTCTGGGCCTGTCCTGCTGCCATAGAGCATGTGTCAAACTGATAACAAAGGGTCAGGCTTTAAGTGAAACCTTCCTAGATTTTCTTGGAAATAAATGCAAGGAGCTGTTGCTTTTGCCACTGTGTTATTAAAGTCTAATATGTGCTGGTTACACCAAAGCCTTTTTGTTTCCCTGTATTAGCTATAGGCCTGTGTTTAAACCCTATCTATTTGATACAGCTATCCAGTGCCAAGCAGCTCAGCCACTAAAAGTCTTTTAATTCCTGTCATGATCCTACAGCAGTTTTTCCTTCCTGTCCATGTCTGGCATCTTTGTGTTTGCAACTGGATTTAAGCATTATTGCCTCCTTGTGTCAGCCTCTGTTCCCAGGTCTCAAGGCTGTTCTCAGGAAGCTACTTCCTATACGCAGCTCTTTATTTGTCATTATTCTGTACTCAGGATGACAGTTGGTTATATTTTTTCCTTTCTGTACTGCTCCCCTGTCAGCTCAAGCATCAAGGCGTAGACCAGCCAGTGTGGATCAGACCGCCAGTCTGCTGTGCAGAGGCCTCCCTGGCCAAGATGACCATTTGACCAGCATTCTCCCATATAAGCCAGGGGCAGAGCAAGACTTCTGAGTTGAAACAGTACAGCTAGAGCCAGGAGATGTCAGCATTGGGGCATTCTGGTTATACAGAAAAGCTTCTTTCTGACATGCTTTGCAGAACATTTCTGGCATCCTCTAGCCCAGACCACTGGAAAGAGGAACAGCCAGTTGTTTTCTTTGGACTACTGTTACCTGGGTTCCAGCAGCAAAACATGCATATTTTTGTATGGTCTGCAGTAGCTCTGCTCTGTCCCACTTGTGGCATGCCAGCACTGGAAAGAATAATGCCAACTCTCGATTTTTGCTGCTTGGTTACAGTTGTACAACTGAGACCCACAACTGGGTCCAGGATGGGACCAGTTCCAATTCCAGCCAGGCCCTGTTAGTACCATTTCACACTGTGGATTGAGCCAAATGCCATCTGATTTGGGGTTTTGTATAGTTTAACCTAGGCAATGCAGTCCTGCCTTTAGTAATGCATCCTCCTGTGTCAGATAAGCCCAGGTCTGAACACACTAAAACCAGAACAGCTGAGGGCTGAAGTGGATGAAAGGGCCAGGGGTTGTGCAGGGGAGACTTTCTTATCTGATGGTGAGATGATAGGCTAAATCAAGTAAAAACAACTTCTCTTTATCTTCCTAGCTTGAGCTCCAGTGAGAAACAGATGATCAGGTGAAGACAGAGAATATGAAATCATTTTCAAGTATGAAATCATACGATATATGTGGCACAATGAAATAGAGAAGGAGTGTTATTTTAATGTTCTCTGGGTTCTTGAGAGTATGAAAATTACTACTGATATATGCCGTATGTATTGAGCTTATAAGGCACAGTGATTGTCTGCATAGAATAGCAAGCCTACTTACTCTACGGCTGGATTTTGGTCTAATTCCTCCCCTGTGAATAATGCCAGCCGCCAAAGAGAAACCGTGCCAGATAATTACGTGAATGACATTATCCTTAAAATGGTGACATCCAGTAGTTATTGTCAATCATTCAGCAGCAAAACTGTGTCTGTGCATAATGTAATGCCCCTGTGCTTACAGCTTGTCCCGTGCCCCTAGCCTGCTGTCTGTCACAGGGCAGGAGTAATCGATCCCTCTGGGTTTTCGCACTCTTCAAGTGCTGCTGTAATTCATGGTAGAAACTGGAAGAGTAATTGAAAAGCTGCTTGAACAACTGCATGGGCTTTGATCTTGTTAAGAACCTAGTTGAGCTTTGGCATCAGGCAGCTTCAGCTGCAAGGGGCAGATTTGCAGGGGGATGACTTGTTTTAAAATTTGTCGGGGTGACTCGGTTCTGAGAGATGTAAGAAAGAGAGAGCTGAGGGCTCCGGTTGTACTGAACTGAGGTTGCTTCTGCCAGGTCATGACCACCGGGCTCCAGAATGGAGTCTGCGGAATGGACGGAGATGCCCTGAAGGGAATCACTGCACTTGTGTAAGAGAGTTTGGAGATTTTGTGATCCGAATGTGACTGCTTGCTTAGGAAGCTGGGAGCAGGGGGAATAAACACCAGGAAAAGCTTGATCAGGAAGTGTTTTGCCACAAGCTATTCATTGTGCCTCTTCTTTCTGGATTCCCAGGGTCAATGAAGTAAGAGTGATGCTGGCCTAGAATACCCTGGGTCATTTTTTTCTCTTCTGCACT
Source organism: Psittacus erithacus (assembly GCA_009867235.2). Taxonomy (NCBI): domain Eukaryota; kingdom Metazoa; phylum Chordata; class Aves; order Psittaciformes; family Psittacidae; genus Psittacus; species Psittacus erithacus. The sequence continues at coordinate 157,575 of WYDI02027145.1, read as the reverse complement.
AAACTTGAACATAATAATACTGTATTTTTCCTTGCCCCCTTCAAGATTAAGCAGTTCAGGAGAGAGTCTGCATTTACTGGCACAGTGAGTGTTCTCCTGGTAAGTTGAGGCTGAGTTGCTTTTGCTGCAAGCGCTGCCAAAAGCTGTGTCTTCTCTCTTTTGAAATGCCAGAGAGGCTTGAGTGCCATCACTGAAAATTCATTGAAAAGTAGCTGAAATGTGTCACTTTGCCCTGGGGTGACAATGCTGGTAACAGCTAAAATCGGGTGTTTGTTGATTACTTTTCTAGCCACACATATGCAATTTGAAACAGCCATGGTGCAGTTTTGCTGCAGTTGCTGTTGAAATGGGGCTCCTGAGGCAAATGCTGTATTTTCCTTGTATGCAACTTTTTAACATTAAAACCAGGCCTGCTTCTGGATTGATGCTCTTATAGGATGGTTTTCATGATACAACTTGAATTTTCAGTGGGTTTGCTTCTTACTTCAAGGAAACTGCTTTTTGCTACTAAGCTGTGGCCAGAATAGAAGTCCCGTAAGTGTACATGTGTGAATTTGTTTTCAGAAGGGAGCTTTCATTTTCACAGATCATGGTGGTTGTTTCTTTTTTCATTTGCAGCACTGCAAAGGAGAAATGGCTTTCTGAGCTTACCAAGGAAACGTCTCTGTCTTGCCCTAAGCTGAGGTTTAGCTGTCAACTCAGCAGCGACTATTTATAGTTTCTTCCTGAAAAAAATGTTGACAAGTACAGTGTGGTTCCTTATCCCATCATACAGGGGGATGCATCCAGCCATGGAAACATGCTTTTCAACTTGTCACACATTATAGTATATTGCGCACCCCTACCCACAGAGTAGTAGGACAAGAACATATCTGGCATCAGCTCATGCTGGATGTTTCCAGGAAAAGGTTAGGTGATAATCAAGGCTCACTGCTTGGCATAGCAGACTGGCAGATACATCGTTAAGGGTATAGGTAGTGTAGCATGTGGGTTATGTAGCTGACCAAGAGCCAGAGGAGCTAAAAGAGGTTGGGAGAGGGACTGGTTGTTGGCTGGCTGCAGAGCATTATTTTTATCCTGAGGACACATGCTAGTTAGCTTATTTCACTGCCTTTGTGTCCATATCGACATTTCTAATGCAATTTACCCTTCTGGAGATGCTTGGGGTCTCATTGTACTCTGTCATGCCTCTGAATGTGGGATGGTTTGCACAGACTCCCCATGCTCTGATGTGGCACCAACCACCATTAAGTAAGTCTTGTGAATTGGTTGTGCTAAATAGGATATGTGGTCCCTTTGGGAGGCAAGAGATAATTATGCAATTACCCAGATGAGAGCAGGTCTTGCCTTGGGGCTAAACACCAGCTCTTGGGGAAAATAAGATAAGTTTGTTAATAGGAAATGTTTACTTTTTTGTATGTTACCTGAAAGCACCACCTTCATGTGTGTGATACTTATGACAAGGAAAAGTTTCATATCCTCTGGGGTCTGGAAAGATTGCTGGATACTGGCCAGGTCTCTGAAACAATCACCTTTCTCTAGGGTAGGAGACCCATCAGGTCCGCAGGTATGTGTCTCATGACTATTGGCTTATATAGTGAAGGGTTTTTTGCAACAGGTTAATTCTCTGCCAATTCAAACAATAAGCCTGTGGCACTTGAAGGAAGGTTTACATAAGCCTTTTATGGAGACCAGTTTTGCTGGAAAGTCTCCTATTAACTGAAACACCACCAAAGTTTCTTTCAGCAAAATCAATTAAAAGTTACATGCTGAAAACAGAAGCTGAATGCCTTTCCTAATTACATACACCCACTGTTAACAGAGCGATTTTATTAGTGTTCAGTTTGCTTTTTGCAGTGGGTCAAGGTATTGTAGCCATGGAATCCCTCATGTTCTGTCTCTTATTTTGGGGTGTGCATGTGTAGGTTTGTTTGTTTGTTTTCTTTTGGCAACTGCTGAATTTGTTTATTCTGGTCTCATGACCTTTTTCACATCTGGAGCCAGATCTTGTTTCCCCTGAAGTCAAGAGGCCTTCCCGAGGGAGGTAAATTAGCAGTTGATATGGATCTGTGGCTGACAGCAGTAGTGCCCAGCAAAGTAAACTGGCTGGCTGAGGGACTATCCAGGGATTAACATTGGTTTGCTTAGGTGCTATGCATAGCTTTGTTTTCTTAGCAAATAAAGATAAATCTTTTATTTAATAGTGTTTTAAAAGTTTTCTCAATGTTTTTGCTTGAATGTGCTACAGTAGAGGTGTCTTTGCTCTATTTGATGCCTCCCTCTTCCCCACCCTGATTCTCCGACATGTGGGCAGAGGCAGGTTGTTTGCATCCAGGAGGACAGGGTGGGAAACAGCTCAGCAAGTGCCAAAACGGGTGTGAGTCTCTGCTCTGTGGAGCACCATAATGTCAGCTGTGGGATCTGGTCCCTGTCGCTTCAAAACCTCCATTCAGGAGAGCTAGACTTGGTGCTTCCCTGGTCTGGAGCCCTGAAGATGACAGCAGATTAATGTAAGCAGAACAAAATGAAGGATGTGCTATATTATGAGAATAGTGGAAAGAATGAACTATAAGCTGATTTTATGGTGAATGAGTGAAGCAAATCAGCTAAAAGCTGCGAATTGGCGCAGAATAGCATAACAACAGCCCTGTCCCTACAAAAACTGCTTAGTGCAGAAGAGAAATTTTCATGCTCGAGTCTCTGGAAGTACTTCATTCAGCTTAGGAAATACAAAAGAATGTCTCTTAGGGTCAGCAGTGTAGTAATGTCTGTGGCTATCTTATCTGACAGTCAACAGCTCATGTAGACCTTATTCGTGCTTCTAGACAGTGTGTCTTCCACGTTGTTTTCCTCTCAAATGTGGTTATTGCATGCTTGCAAAGGGAGCTCTTCTCCAGCCTCTGGCATGCAGTGTTTAAAGTGTTGTTTTTCTGCACTTGATCAAATAGAAAGTGCAGAGAAAAAAAACCCCAGCCTCTCACGATTCCATGTCATGTTTAATCAGTCACTGTGCAGGACAGTTGAGTCCTGATTTACAGTTATGCTTACGTAGAGCAGTCCTGTTTTGAGATCAGATCTCTGTGCCCCATTGACTCCACTGTATATAGTCTGTGAACTTTAATGCAACTTTCCACATGACTAAGGACTACTGAATAGCCTACAGAAATTATTGGCTCTGCTAGTGTCTACTTTTTTCTTTATGGCTCTTTAAAGGGATTGGTTTGAAACCTGCAAACTCTGCACATAATGAGTTTGTATAAATCATTAAAAAAACAGAGCTCGAAGGGACCTCAAGAGTTTGTTTAGTTTCCCCACCTGCCCTAAGGCTGGATAACCTTCACCTAAATACAAGTGTCTCATACTTTCACTCTTCTTCTCTTTTGGTGTAGTTGTTAGACCTGCATGTAATAGCTTGCGTACTACACTCTTGCAGGCATGGACTCTCATTTGCTCAGTGTTTGAAATGAGAGCTCGGCGTCAGCTGAGAATTCTGGTATTGATGCAATAAAATAAGCAATGCGACTCATCTGTGGAGAGGATAAGTGATTAGATGTGACTTGTGTTTCGTCATTCTTTTAATGACTAATATATCCTTATGAAGGCATTTCACCGTTAAAAAGTATATAGATGCAATTTAAGAAATAGCTAGGTGTAACAACTACAGACAAGTTTTTAAAGAAAGGAGCCCAGAATTAGTCTTTAAGTCCCAGAGCACCTGGGAGTGTTTAGGTTAGAACTTCTGAAACTGAGAAATTTTTCTACAAAAAGACCAATTTTCTGCCTTTCCTGCCCTCTTCTTTCTTCTTTAAAGGTGCGAAGGTCATGAGAGAAAAAAATAAAAACAGAAATAAACTTTAAGATGTTATGTGAAATTTATTTTAAAAACCACCTGTGAACATTATTGCTACCTTTTTAGCCAGAACTGCTCATCTGATTTTTAATGTGTTTCTTGATATCAAGAGTATTCAGGCCTATGATTTTTAAGGACCCAGTTTTGAAAACTTTTGCTCTGAGATCCCCACAATTGCCCAGCATTAATCCTATCATTTTACTGATCTTTGTACCCACCTTGAATCAAGGAAGCTTTCAATATTCATGTCAGAGAATATGACCCCTGGGATAGCATTAGGGAGGCTGGTATATATAGCTGAGGAAAAGGTCTCTGTCAACCTTAATAAATGTTTTGCACAATTTTTGAAAACAAAGATTATGCCAACAAAATGCTGTTGCATCTTCTCCCTCTGACTTGCTGAAATGGAAGATTTCTTGCAGTGCACTGTGTTGCAGCAGGCAAAGCTACTTTGTAAGGGAGACAATGAGAAAATCAATATAGTTAACATACTTGGCCTGCAGCAACTGCCGTAGCTATCCAGGGAGAATTTGACTTATTCTTTTAGCTGTAGCAAGATCAGTGCCTGACGCTTCCTTGGTCAATATCCCAGTGTTTAGATTTTGTTCTTTATGCTGATGAGCATTTAAGTGCTCTGGTTTTACACAAACAGGAATTCGTAAAGTCATCCAGCAGCTTTTAATATCAGTGGCGGACTATTATGACACCTTGTCTTTAGATTCTAGTTCAGAATCATCAGCTGCCTGTAGTGGTATAAAAATAAACTAAAAATAATAACACAGTTGAAAATTTCAACTATTACATGGCAGCACTGCAGCAATGGTTGTTTGCTTTACAGCTCCAAGTGTATGGGTGAGAAAATTCCATCATCTTCCTGAGCTGGTTCTGAGGCTTGTAGTTAGCTGCTGGTGCAGGCCAAGGTGCAGATTGCAAAGCCTATTCCCATGAAGCAAGGGGAAAGCATTGCTCATCATTTGGCCTCTGAGTCATAACACCTTTGCTGTTAATAGGATCGAGAACCTCCCCTTTTATGAGGCTGCGCCTAAAGGCACAATTTAGTCTCAGAATTGTGTTACCTGATTATTATTCCACTAAAGCAGGTGGCAGTATTCCAGCTGACAACCATGAAAACAGGAGTAAGCCTTCAAGTCTCAACCATGTACAAGGTGTGATATATTCGCAGCCACTGAGATCCTCCACGCTTTGAGCTGGTTTCTTATGGATCAATTAAAGTTTCATAAGCACGATTTGTTAGTACCATCAGGAGCTGCTTTCACAAATCTCTCAGCAGGATAGTAAAGGAGTGCTTCCAAATCAGGAAAATTACTTCCGGGTAGGAGGGGTTATTTATTAGCTAAATTCCTGATCCAGGTGTACTGCTGCAGCAAAGTCCATCCAATAAGGATATGAACGTTTGCATCTGAGCCATTTCTGATCTGTGCCATTTTGGGAGAGGCAGAAGTGTTATGTTGCCTTATCAAAGGGTCATGCTTCTTTGTTTATTGTGTTAAAAAAGGAAGGAGGCTGGAGGAAGGGACATGATGGGGACAGGGAATTGAGAAAAGCAGGATTAGCTGTGCAAGGTAGCAGGGAGACTATATTTCATGTGCAAGCCTGTGTGGTAGAAGGGGAGTGATGGGAAGTGATCCCTTCAAACTCTTCATGGGTTTTCAAATAAGTCTGTATGTGCTGTTGTAGTGAAGCTGCAGCACATTTCAGCATGCAGGCTATGTGGCACCTGTGTTAGAGTCCATGCTCATGTGTGACATTTAGCATGTAGGCATCAGATTTTCTCCTCCCTTCTCTGGATGTGGTTATGTTCCTTTTGACATTTCCCTGATATGAAAATGTAGCAAGGTCCTGTGTCCTTGTGACTTGTGTCTAAAAGCCTAATTAGTGTCCTTTGTATTTCTGTTTGTCAGCATCTCTTGACCGTAAGTTGAGGAATTGTATGCCTTTCTATGTTTTGGGGGTTTTGACTCAATCTTATCAACTCAATGTAGCCTTTGCCTTTGCCTTTGCCTGCACCTTCTCTTAATTGTTATCTCTTCCCTAACAGTTATTCCTAGCTGGAGCTCCCCATTTCAGTATTTCTCATATTACTACTTGGCGCCCAAACAGCAGCTTTACAGCCACAATTTCTGCCTTCACCCACTGTTGAGCACTGAAGGGAGCAAAAACCTTGGCAGCTGATGCCTGCATCTTGTTTCTCAGCCCAGCCTTGATAAATGAGAAAGCCAAGGAGCTGTCCTGACTCTTGATAGCTGGCCAAGCTCCCAAAGAGACAGTCCACCCACTGTGAAGGTCAGAGTGCAGCACTGCCAGGTCCCTCTTCCCTTGTGTAAGCACAGAGTGGGGCCAGAGCCACCCTGCGCAGGAGGGTTACAGCTCTCAGCATGCAAGCCAGTGATGATTTAGCCAGTCCAACTCATGTCTTGAACTGCAGAGTTAATTTCAAAGTTGTGATGGCCTATCAATGTCAAAAATTCTGTTGGTGGTAGGTTTGAGATGGAACCAGTGTAACTCATACCCAAAATCATGATTTTTGACCTATCCCTACACAAAGAGAAAATGCCCAAATAAGCCTTTATTGCACTATATCTGTTAAATAGATAGCTTTTATCTGAGACTTAGCCACTTGAAACATACTTTCCTGCCTGCTTTCAGAAAGGCAATGCTAACCTGTGCTGCTTCCTGGAAATCATGCTGGTTTCGAAAGGAGTCAGAGCAGAGTGAGACTGGCTTTTGAACCTCTAAAGCCACAAGACGTCTGTGGCTCAAGTGGGCTAAAGTCTGATTCATGAGTGAAAAGTCTGTGTTGCACATCCCCCTACACTTTTTTGATCTAGTAAAATTGTGCTGCTCACTCAGATTGGTGAGTACCCTGACAGGGATATCTCCAGGGGGAAAATCAGGTATGTGTGTAATAAAATTAATGGGAAACTGTCTTGCAGCCTGCCCTATTTCCTACACCTCATCATTTCAAGTCACAGCTGCCTTTTGGGTCTTTCTGGATTGAGGGCTTTCCGTAAGCCACAGGGTAGTCAAGAGAAGCTCCTGTCAGAGCTGTTGGATGCTGCTTCCCAACATGAACTTGTGGCATCTCTGGATCCCTGGTGGCCAGGAAGCAAGACAGCAGATTCCAACTATTGCCATGTACCAGTAAGCCAACACTGAACTGGGGATATGTGAAAAGCAGGGGATGTCAAATGATTGTTTCTAGAGGCCTAGCTGTTACCTTTGCGTGAGTCAAATGTGTCACAGAGTATCAGGTATCTCCATGTCCTGTCATGTCAAGGACAGGTTAATTGGAGTCACTGTTTGACTGACTGAGAGTCCTCCATACTTCCTCTTCACTTCCTTACAACTAGACTTGTTCTGAAATACTCCAGGGAAGCTCCTAATATTTCCAGGTCCTTGCTCTGCTTGTGTCTTTCTTGAGACATTGCTGTGGTTTGGTGTAATTCGAGCTGTTCTGCTCCAGGGCGTAAGTGTCCAATTAGAAGATGGCTGTCCCGCAATAGAGCTGGCTTGTAGATGTGAGCACATGATTTCCGTAGGCTCCTGATCCCTAATCTTCTGAAGCCCACACTGAGTATGTAAGGATGCCTGTAGCCACAGGGTATAACAGAGGCATCGCTTGCAGGCTTTTGCTTGGCCTGTGTTGGCAGGGCCATTCACAGCATTGGCCAAGTGAGTGGCTGCATCCCAGGCACTGTTATGTAAGGAAGAATTTTGACATTAGTTATGTGTCTTGGCTTTAGGTTTCATTTTGTATCTCTGACAGCAGTAATCTCGGAAGATTCAGTGTGGCTTCTGCAAACAAACCAAACAAACTTTATTTTGCAAGCTTTGCGTTCTATTGCTTTCTCCTGGCGCATCCGCTGGCTTGGGACATTTTGCTTTTGTTTCCCTACCACTGAGAAGGGACAGTGGTTTTTCTGGAGACGCTGCTGAGCATAGCTAACACGCTAAAGCATTTGAGCTGCAGGAAGGCTGGCAGTCATGGTCGGACAGATTAAAAGAGAAAACTTCTCCGTTTGCTTTCAGCTGCCTTCCTCATTCTGAAGAGCTGGAGGAGGAAGGGATGGGTGGAAGATAGATGCAATGTGCTGCTGCCAGCATGGCTATAGAGGTTGTCTGGGGCAGAAATGCTTGTGCTGGGTGAGAGGTGTCCGTGTGGATCATGTTCTCACACTAATGGCTTTCCTCCCCTCTTTCTCCTGCAACTGAAGTCAGTAATGCTCATTAAGCCAGGATGGAAACAAACCCAAACAACAACAGTCCACAAAATAATTCCATCACTCCAGACTGTTCCTTTTTTCCTCTCCAGTGAAGCAATTAGTCTTCTGCAATCCCATTCTAGCCAGACTGGAAACAATCAGCTGGACAATAGCAAATTCCCTTCCTGGCAGGAGAGTCATCGGATCCCCTCCATGGTGGGAAAGGTGAGGAGCCTTCCCTCAACTGTGTCTGAATCTCCCTAAAGAAATTCCTTTGGGCCTTGTTGAAAGCCCTGTTTTTGTGCAGCCCCTCCCAGTGAGTCACAGCCTCTGACTCCTCTGAGAGCCTTCTGTAAGGTCGAATTTTCTCTCAACCCACTGCAGGGTTAACCCTTTTGTGGTTTCGCCTGGGCACTCTCATGTGTATGTGACCCATCCCACTCACTGGCTGATGATGTAGATTGTGGGTGCCAGAAAGTCATGAAGTAGTCTGTGGCTTATACCAACAGCAAGCCAGAATAGGACTTGTGTGCAGGGGGGTGGGTGAGATTTTTCCAGTCTTGCTTATCTGAGTGGTACTTGGTCCTAGGAATGTCTCAGACTGTGTAAAAGGAAGCTGCTGCAGAGCAGCAGACTGTGTGATGTGAACAAATGCATTGGAGCTTGGCAAAAAGGCAGGAGGTGCAATAGGGAGGAGAGGGTCTAGCTGAAGGCCTATGGTAGCACCAGAGAGCTACAACACAGCTTGGCCAGAGCAAGCCATGAAATCTCTCAGTTCCTATAACTGCTTATGACATGAGTAATGTGCAGTGCTGTCCTCTGCCAAGGGTGAAGCCTGCAGCTGTGCCATGCACAGAGCCTTCTTCTTGCTGCTGAGGCTGGTTGTAGCACATGGGGAAGCACTGGGTTCCCCCTCCATCGCTGCATCTCTCTGCAGGGCACCATGTCTGCCCAGCACATAGCACACTTACTGCCCCAAAAAGCACAGATGGGACAGGACATGGTAAGGGCAGGTTCAGGTAGGAAATCCATGTGGCCATGGTGCTAGAGGAGAAGGCTTAATTCACCATAAAGATAGACTTTGCTGTCTTTAGCTTCTAAAAAGCAGCCCTGACAGCACCTTAGTGGCTGGCCACTGCTAAACCTGAACACTTTTCTTTAAAGATGCAGGAAGAAGCTAAGCCAGAATCCATGTTCTGTCTCATTTCTGCCCATGAGGTAAAAGCCACAGGGTTGCTAGTCAGGTGCCAGAAAAAGCTCCAGCTGCCCAGGGCAACTGAGGACAAAGGGGAGCTCTGCTTGCTCGGCTGCTGGATTGAATAGCAAGTCACTGCGTGTTTGAGTAATGTGTCACTAGTACCAGAGCTCTGACATCTGTGGTATGAAGGTGCTGCTCGGGCACCAGAGCCGCTGGGCTGTGGAGGGCTTTGCCTTGAGATTGAAAGCTGGGGTGGAGAAGCACTTGTGAAGAAATCTGCCATACAGGTTTATCTGGGGATGCGCAGTGGAAGGTGCTTCTGCCTGATCCCTGAAGTCTGGATTAGCTCTGGGGCAGAGCCTGCCGCATTCAAGCATCATACCAGGTGTCAGCTGAACCTGCTCCATGTCTAGGCAGAGCTGCTCTGGGTGCATGCTTTAGTTGCTGTGGGTGAATGAAAGACTTGATAAGGTTTGTTGGGCATTTTCTGTTTGGGTCCTTCCAGCCATGGTGAAGGTTGCTGGCGGTACCAAGAGTGACAAGTGCTTGGTCTGGGGACAGGGAAACAAATGCCCAGAGGTTGAGTTCCAGGTAGCAGGCAGCTGTGGAGACACAGGCATGCACGTTGGGAATGTGGAGATTCAAAACAAGGAGCACAAACTTAAGGAATTGGCTGGAGAGGAGGAAGCAAGCTGGGTTTGCATTTGTATCACTGGTGCTTCCCAAGTCACCACAGGGACAATGTGAGGTGGGAAGTGAAAATAACCCTGTGTTTAAAAGTTGATTCCCAATGCACATGGATGTAATCTTGATGTGAAAGTAGCTGCTGCGTCATGGCGCAGTTGCTTTCCTGTTTCAGTCTAGCACAAAGTATGCTGCAGCACCCACACAGTCCCCCACGCAGCATTCTCTGCTCTTGCAACCCTACTGTGAAATAATTTCTTATGCAAAATCATGATGAGATTTGCAAACCATTTGTAAAGTAAAGGACTGTGAATTCTGCTTGAGAACAGAAATGGGGGACTGGTAAATCACATGTGTGTAGTCTCCCCAGCGCAGAGGGGACATCCGGTGCTCCTTGTCTGTATAGCCTATCTGGAATAGTTCTGAGGACTTGTTAGTTTTAATGTATCTTTTGTGGGTGATGTATTTCAGCATGCTAAAATTAATATAATTCACCTTTTGTTCCTTTTTCTCAGGGCAGTAAAGAGTCGATCTGAGTCTCTATGGTCTTCCATTAGTCCTCAGTTATTTATTCATGGGGAGAGTATCTTAAAACAGCAGTCCCATTGGGGAGCAGCAGCACTAGACTGTGCAGATGAGTTTGAAGTACTTGATGACTGAACCCACTGGAATTGTCAATAACATTAAGAACTGCTTTCCTCCACAAAATAAAAATACAGCCTTGCAGGTGGAGTGTGCTAAACTTTGATAAGGACATGAGCTGAAAAGCAATGCACTTTAGATGTCATCTGGGTGTACCTTTAGCAGGCACAGACAAGGACTTCTTTGAAAAACATCTTGCCTCCTCATTGATTGACTTTTATGTTGTGATAGAAAATGTGTATTGGTGTGCAGTTCTGGCCAGTGTAAACATGGCAGGTTTAGATACAAAATCTTTAATTCTGAATTCTGATCTGGTGCTGTGCCATCACTCCTCTCAGCAAAGATTTCTGTCTGGTTTGCCTGTTGTTTCTTGTCTCCTTAAGAAGTAAGTTTCATTGAGGATTTGTGGTGTCTTCTTCATGCAGAAAGTAACTTACAGTCGAGACACTGAAGCATATAATCCAGGCTTGTGTAAGCGAGGAGAACCAGAGAGGTTTCGATCTTCCCAAGTTAAACTAGTAAAATCTGAGAGTCCTGTAGTCTGTGGCCTGAAAAAGGCCAAGGTAAGAACAGTTGTCAGAGGTACCTCCAGTAAGCAAGGCATCCTGGTCCTGGAAAGAAGGGTGAACACAGAATCACAGCATGAATTGGCTGAATCAGTCAACTGAAAGGCAAATGCTACTTGTGCCTAACATGCTCAAGTTTCTGTCTTAGTGGAGCTTGCTAGAGTTACCCATTCCTGTCCTGAAAATGCCCCTTGTGCTTCCTTTACACAATCTTCCCATTTCTGCTCTGGAGTTGATACTCAGTGTATTGGGTGATGAAAAGAAAGGGCCGCTGATTCTTCATGTTGCAAGCTGTGACTGTAAATGTCCATGGCTTGTTTATCAGGGGAAGAAGGACTGTAATGTTTCATCTGGAAAGCCAAGACATGCCAGGAAGCGTATTTCCAGAGGCACAAATGCACAGTACCTCCATGATCGCATGTTGCAGAGGCCAGAGTACCCTACTGCACTGAGAAGATGACAGTTGAGTTGCAGTGACTTTCTTGTAGGGACTTGATAGATCTGTGTGCTAAACACTCAAGAGGGGAGCAGTGTAAAGGCAGACTTTCCTCCTGCTTCTGTCTTTTCTAGGTGAGGTCATTTGAGTCAGTGCTTATTTTCATTTTCTGATTCATTTGTTTTGTATATGATAGGAACAAGGGAGCTTTTTGTGCACGGTAGCCATGTCAGCTAAGCATTGATTGACTCCTGCTCTCACTTACTTCTGTTTTGCTTGCAATCAGGCAACCAGCTAAGAACCGATTTGGGAACTTAGGTAGCCTTGCCAGCTGGTGAGTGATATTTTAGAGGGGCTGAACTGCCTTGGGAAAGGTCCTGTCTCCCTTGCTAGCTGGAAGTGGGAGCCCTGACCAGTGAGACTTGTGGGTTAAGTGCCTGATGTAACACAGGGACAAAACCAGCCAGCGTTGTTCATGGACTGGTTGGGGTCTGTTTGCCGCCTGTATGGCATTTGGGGTGACCCATGGGATCTAGTCTGTCCCTGTTGGCCTGGCACAAAACTCAGGGTTGCTGGTTCCTGCACGCAGGCAGGTTGGGAGGAGTCCCCAGAAGTGGGAGTGGGATTGCAGAGAGCTCGACATGCCCAGCCAGGACTGTCAGCTGGCTCTATCCTGCTTATCCAGGATACTTTAGCTTCACACAGCCCTGCATGAATCAGCTGTAATGAGTGAATAGCAACAGTAATCCACATGAAATAAGAAATTAAACCTTGGGATAATGACCCATTTTGCTAGGCTCCTACAAATACTTACAAAATACCTCTGATTTCACTGCTGCTATTTAAATTATTTTTGTGGCAAAAAGCAGGGAGATCAGAGCAGTGAAGAAAGCACTTTGTTTGCCTGTGGGTTTATTGAAGTCTTAAGAAAAAAAGAGAATCAATGATATCAGTGATGGTCTCAGTCTTTTTTAAGAAGCAACTCTCAAGATTGCATCTACTAGGAAATGTATTTAAACTTTGTTCCAAGAGGTACTAGGCAGTACCCCCTCCTGCACTGTACCGGGATGCCTGTGTGCTTTGTGCTTACAATGTGTCATTAGCACAGACTGCTCTTTCTCCCAAGTGGACAAAAATTCAGTGCAGAGAAAAATTCAAAAGCATCCATGCTGGCCCAGTGTTGCTCCTTCAAAAGTCAGTAGTGAATTTAGCAGTGCAGGCCAAAGCAAAATGCTTTTGAAAGTCCTGTCTGAAAATACAGAACTTCTGCCTTCAGCTTTGTTCTTTCCATTGTAGAAAGGAGATTAGCACCTACAGCCTTAGCTTTATAAATCTGGATGTGAAATTCAGAGCTTTAATAAGGTTTAGTAATTTATTTTTTTTTAAGGCCCTAATCCAAAATTGGGTGAACCAACAGGGTTTTTTTTCCCACGATTTCCCTGGTTTCAGGATCAGGCTTAGTAAAGTGAATCTTATCTGTATCAGATGAATATGGTGAAGTCTGCCTGACAAGACATACAGGTTCAATGCAGGAGTGTCTCCCCCACAAAGACCTGCTGGCACTACCAGTGCTAGCGCAGGTTGGTTTGCTGCCCAAGCTGATGCCAGAGGCAGTCTGAACACATGATGATGATGGATAGGGCCATCCTTATTTTTCTTTTTGTTCTTTGGTATTTCCTGCAGTGGAACATTCCTCCTAAGACTCTGAGTGTCAGGAGGGTGGATTTCACAGCAGCCCTGAGATTAGCAGTGACAGCGCAGGAGAGTTGCTTTGGTGTGAGCTACTAATTCCCCCAGGGCAGGTTTCATGGCAGGCAGCAGTGAAACCCATGTCACTCTGTGCGGGTGGAAAGAGGAGCCTTTTCAGCAACACAATCCAACCCTGATCCTACCTGGGCAGCTTGGAGCTCTGATGGGACCTTTGAGCAGCTCTGCAGGCCTGTGAGCAGTTAGTGATGGTTAATCTTGGGTAACTCTTTCACTACATCTCGAAGTGTTGAGACCATGTTGTACTGTAGGTGCAAGCCTGATTTAATTCTAATTTCAGGCTTCAAATCAGTGGTAGTCTCTATTTTTGTTGAAGTGGTATAATAGGATTATATTTTTAACCTCTCTGCACTGTCAGTTGTAAGTCCACACCTGATTCTTGTTTGTGCATTTGGGTCTTGAGTCTGTTGTATGCCTCCTCTGAAGACTTCAGGCAATGTGGCTCACAGAAAGAAGTATTGTGGTTTAGTTGAGTTTTTTTTTCTCTCTCCCTCTTTTTCTGGCAAGGATAAAATAGGAGCTCTGTTGGGAGCAACTCAGCAAGTGATGTCTCAGGGCCAGCAAATTCCAGTGTCGCTGCCCAGTGAGACTGAGGAGTCTATCACAGGACTAGGCTGGAGGCTCATCCAGAGAGGGAGCGCGTGGCATGCATACCAAGAGCTGGACACGAAGCCTTCTTCTGTCTACCTCTCCCCTTCCTGCAGTAAATGGGAGGACGTTTGCTCTGGGGTTCAGGGAAATACCTCAAGTGTGACTCCTCTTTCCTAACTAGAGTCCCACATAAAAGTGAAGCAAATAATATATATTATATATACATATATATATAAAGTACATACATAAATGTGGACATATAAATATATATGGATTGCACCATCTTTGAGATTACTCCAATGTAGCAATCTCCAGCGCGTCTATATTTCAGCAGTAATGGGTAATGGCTCCAGCTTTTGGGTGCTCCATTTCCACGTGTCTTTTTGCCCTTGTAAATCTGCTTTTGGAAACTATCATTAGCTCTCTTACAGCTGCTGTGCATCTAATAAAGGGGAAGCTAATAGCTGTACGTGGCCTTGAACAGAATTGTGGCACCCGTGGGATCTCACTGGATCTGTACCACTCAGGTTCAGACCCACTAACTTGGTGGAAGCTTTGCAATTATATATTGTGGTACGCTGAGGATTTTTTTTTTAGTCTATGCCTGTATACTTTAGTCTACCACTCTTATTTAATTGGAGGATGAATCATGCCTGTTCATCTCAATAGCAATGAAATCATGTCAGTAATTGTGTTAGCTTCCACAGACACTTTTCTGGAGTGCCCAGAGGGAGGGGAGGTGGGACTGCTGCCGCTTCAAACCACCAGAAAGGTCTTGGATCCCCAGTAATGCCAGCTTCTTTGCCATAAGAGAAGTCAACGCCTTGGGCGCCACTTTGTCCTAGAGCAGCAGCTCAGGGAGTGCCAGGACGGGACCTGTGCTCTGATGTGGTTTGGGGAACTAGCTTCCAGAGAGGCCCCACCAGCATGAGTGGGTCAGGCAGATGGGGAGCTGGCAGCACTGGATTCCAGCCCATCTCCACCAGAAAACCCATGGTGTGGCCTTAACCCGGGCAGAAGACTTGCAGAAACTTGTCCTTATGCTTCAAGGGCTGCTTGACTTTGAGATTAAAATGTAATAGCAGGGTGCTTCTGGATACAAATGCTTGCCAGTCAAAGTTTAGTCTGAAGCCCAAGCAACAGGGCAAGAATGTATTTCGAAGCTCAATTAGGCTTATCCTTGTGAATGTGTAAGACTGATACAGAGTGCCTTTGGACATACTGAAGAGCACAGATGCAGGCGAGTATAAGAATCTCCCTCTATCTTGCACAAATTAAAACACCCATGACCTTGTCCTCCAGGATTGTCCTTGGCCAGGGCTGTGGTGTGATTTTTCAGAGGAGTTCAGCTATGCATTCTGGTGGTGGGTCTGACCCTGGATACGAGTCCATATTGCATCACTATTACCATCCTGGTGTCTGCAAGAGAGGTGGAGCCTGCTTTAGAGGCTCGGTGGCCATAATCCATCATGCCTTTATCCTAACATGTG
This sequence comes from Psittacus erithacus, assembly GCA_009867235.2. NCBI lineage: Eukaryota > Metazoa > Chordata > Aves > Psittaciformes > Psittacidae > Psittacus > Psittacus erithacus. The sequence continues at coordinate 142,128 of WYDI02027145.1, read as the reverse complement.
GGTGCGGAGCATTTCAAAAGGTTTGCACATTGCATGTCAGCACGGCTGGGTTAGGTGAAGAAGAGAAAAGCCATGGGGGTGTTTTATACTGGCACGTTCCCCCTCTGCAGCTCTCTGCAGAGACTGTAGGATGTGCTGTGGTGGGATGAGGCTGTAAAATCCCCAGGAGTAGTGCTGGGCTCCTGGCTGGAAAACTGCTCAGGTACTAAGCTGCCTGTGCAATTAACCTTCCCCGTGAGCTGCCTCTGCTTCCCACAGCTGCATCAAGTACTGTCTCCTGTTACATGGCCTAGCACTGAGTGTTAACTTTTAGTGGAGTTTCACTCACTCATACCACTCATCTGGGTCTGAGTTGGATCTCTGAATCAATATGTCGCGTTTCTGCTTTTGCTTTGTTTCTGAGAAATGTGGAAGTTCAGTCTGGGGCTGTTGTGCCTGCATTTACAGTCCCTAAACACTTATGTGTGGTCAGCTTTTGAAAATAACTTCTGGTTATTAGGACAGAGCAGAAAGGCACCTCACTATGTTTCATCCCTGCTTTCTGGTAAGTATGAATTACAAATATCTGGAGAGATCTTCCCTTGATTTCTGTCATAGAATCATAGAATAGTTAGGGTTGGAAAGGACCTTAAGTTCATCTAGTTTGAACCCCCCTGCCATGGACAGGGACACCTCACACTTGTCCTATTATATTGCACTGGAAGTTGCAGTATGACTGCTGTAGTTGGGCTGTCTGCGTGCATGCTGGTGGCCTGAATGGGTTTGCACCACAGAAGTTGTTCGAAAACTAAAAGAAATGTTTTCTTCACCCAAAAGAACAGTTTTCAGGAAAACAGGGAGTGTAGCAATGTTTTGCAGTCCCAGCATCGTATTTGAACATCACTCGTGCAGTACCATGAAGGATAAAGTACACAGACTAAATCTCACAGGACTTGGGGGATTGTGCTGTAAAGCTGTGGGTGTGTGTAGCAGCACTTTCCATCTCAGCTTGTGAGGCCCATACTATGGTGTATGTAAATGGCTACACGCTGGTTATATTCTGTATAACAGCACTGAGTCTTACCTCTGGTTCTTTGCTTGGTTCTGCACCCAAGAGGGTGCTCTCTTTAAGCACAGCAGGGTTGCTCCAGCTACACTGATTTTCCCTGTTAAAGTATGTCAGGAGCTGAATTAGAGGAAGCCTCCAAGGCTGGGAGGAAGCAACATCTCGTCCTTTTATTTGGCAGCAAAACTCAGGATTTCAAACTGGTTTTCTCCAGCTCAGTGCTGCTTGGTCTTTGCCTGATCTTTGCTTTGTGGCTCCCTTTTTCAAAGGCTGGTACCATGATGTTTCATTTGTGATTTCAATATCTTCCCATACCCTAAAGATGTCTACCAACTAAGCAAATAACAGCTTAGCCTGTGTTTTTATGTCCTAGCTCCTGTAGAATATATTGCAAGTATTGTTTTTAGCCTGCATTTACTGCTACCTGCTGACACTCAGCTTTACCATTGCTTAGGAAATTTCCTTAACTTTTCCTTGATGCTGTAAGAATATTGGTTTCTGTTTATAAAAACTTACTTGACCATAAAAAAATTGTGGGAGATACAAATTGGGTTTTGTGACGAAATTTTTAAGTGAGTTCTCTACAGTCTAAGGCACATGGGGTTGGAAGTCACCTTAATTTCCAAAGTGATATAAAATACTGGGAGCAATACATGGAGGTCCCTGGTCCAAAGCTGGTGAGAATGGAATTGTGAAAATAATTACTTGCTTTGATTTTGGTAACTGAGATTCCAACATTTGGTGTGGAAAGAAAGATAAAAAATTGCTTCAGATGTTGTGAGCCCAAAATAATTGTTAGGGCTTCTTAAAAGTAGCAATATTTTTTTGCAACCTAACAGAATATTGGTTTTGAGTAAAATAAAATATTTTGGCTTGAGTATTATTAATGAATGCAAAGGAAAATGGGAAATTATATTAGCTTCACATGAGGTTTTAGGGCTTTACATAAAATTGAGAACTCCATCTGTTCTCTTTATTTAATTGTATTACTGGTTTAAATCTGTTGTCTTTTGTATTTGGAGCAAGACTCCGACTTGAAAAATCCTACCTCTTCGACAAGTATCTCAGCAACTGTGCTGTTCCACAGGCTGTCGGTCTTTCGTGCTCCTCTATTGAAGTTGCTTCATGTTGCAAAAAGGAATCTCAGTTTCACTGAGCAGGAGTTGGAAGCTTGTGCTGCTTTGGCTACCAGAGCAGGCAATAGAAACACATTTTTCTCCATCGTGATGGAGATTTTAGTATTTCTATGGAGCAAAATTACTTCAGCAGAAGAGGTGGAGAAAAACCAAAATCTACTGCCTGCTTGTGAAGGGTATTTGAATGTGCAATTGCTCACCCAGAGGTGTTCCCAAGGAGTGTCTAAATGGCCTTGTATGCTGAAGATTTAAAAAAGCAAAGATTTTCCCTTTCAGAAATGCCAAAATGGCTCATTTAGCTAGTTCCAGTTTTGGGGATTTTATTTTTTAGTTGCCTTTTTTTTTCTTAAACATTTGGCTGGAGTTTTACATTAGTCGCACCTATTTGTGGGTAGCTCCCATTGCTTTTTACCTACATCTTTCATGACTAAATGATTTGCATAAAGAAGGGAACACCAGGGTTCTATGAGCTTTAAACTGGACTCTTGGGCTTACTAAACCTGGGAGAACCTTGAGCTGAGCCAGGAAGCCAGTTTCTGCCATCCCTCCTCCTGTGAAGAAAAACCTTACCATGTGTACAGCGCTTACAGCACAGGGTGGTAAAATCAAAAGAGAAAAAAAGCCCAACCCAAACCAAAACTTCATTCATTAAAGTATCTTTTCCACATCACAAGTGAGATGATCAGAGCATAACGAGTGGCAAGTACATGTATAACACCTATTCACTGGCAAAGCTCCCTGCTGCAGGGAAATTGCATTTGACAGATGCTTCAGGAAAGGGCTGGATCATCTGCAATTGTAATTTGGGGTTTTTACAGATGTTAAACTCAAGCAGCAGATGTGTAAAGAACACCTCTTCCAGTGAGTGACACTGAAGCAGCTCATTTTGTCATTTCTTCTGGGTCTAGACTAAACTGAAGCCGTTAAGCCGTTATGTTGAGCTGCCTGTGAGGACAACGGCTGCCTTTCTGAGTCGGGATGAAGCCTGTTTTCCAGTGGAGATTTGCCAGTGAAAGGCAGAACCTCAGCTGGACCTTAGAAGCTCAGCCCTCAGAAAACCTTTCTGCTTTTATTGCTTCATCGAACTGCTAAAAATATTGAATGGAAAATGCATGTATTAAGGAAATGAGGTAGATTTGGGCTTTCTGAGCTGAATGACTTCCAGTTTCATCAGCTTCCTGGAATCCTTACTGTGAAAATGAAGAGCTCCTTGTAAATCTCAGAAACCTGTCTGTGTTTTTCCTCTCATGTGGCCGTGTTGGTTCATGGGATACAGTGCATAAGGAGACCTGTCAACGTCGAGCAGTGAGAACAGAGCTTTTGGCTTCTGGGATCGCTTGGAATGAATGCTCAAACACCTGACCAAACCACAACTTTCCCAGACAATTATTACCTTACGAGAAAGCAGGCTCCAGAGGAGCTGCGGGGCTGAGCCTGCCACTGTGCTGGTCCATGAGACCTGCTCCAAGAGGGATGTGTGGGGCTGTCTTCTGTGGCCTTCCCAAGTGAAGAGCATTGAGAAGTCTCTGTCATGGGAGGTCCTCCTCTAAAGTGGTCTGCACGTAGCCAGAGCGCCTGAGCAAGTGAGAGCAGATTGATGTCACATTACCAGTTAGTGGAAACAGAAAATGCAAGTTTTGGACTTCACATAGCTGGGAAGAAGTCAGGAGAGGCCAGTATCCTAACTACAGGAGGGGACAACAGGCACTCTTAATGGATTTAACGTGCTGAGAAGCTGAAGGGCTGGAGGTTTGCTTTGTGAGATTAAAACTGCAGTCACCCAGTGAGAGGCAGGCAGTTTAAATTTAATGGCAATTACATATATAGGGGCTCTCTGGGAGGACACAGCAGGCACAGAGTGTTCTTGCACCTGCGGAAGCTCTGACCATCCTGTTGCTGTATTGGGTGTGGTGTATTACACAGCTAGCAGGGATTTCAGAGTGCCTGGTGATCTTGTCTGCAGAGCTGGCCGTGGTCCCTTGCCTCTGCTTCTCAGGCTCTCCATGAGGAACCGTGACCTGCTCACTCCATATATGTGACTATGTTTCTGCTCACTTGGGTATAAGGAAGGTGTATTGTGAAGTATTCCCAAGGCATTTCAGTACATGGCAGATGTTTGGGACAGTGGGGGGAGGTTTTCAAGGGAGATCTTCAGGCAAGTTCATCAAAATTTCCCTTCCAGTTGCACCTTTATGAGCACCCCCAACAGTCCTGCCCAAAAAAGATGTTTGCTGTATTTAAAACTGAGCCAAGAATAAACCGTGTATTTCAACCACATTGCAGACTCCTGGAAACAAGGCCTGCCTTCATGCTTGGAGGGCTTCCCTGCTCTGCCAGGAACCACAGGGAAGAGCAACAGGAGCTTTGGCTGGAAACTGCTGCTGAGAGCGTACTGTCATGGGTGACCATGTACAATACTGCTCACTGTGCTTGCCTAAAGTCTTTCCAGGACGAGCCTTTGGCCTTGACAGCCATTTTTGATTCTCAGAAAGGGAAAAATAAGTGTCTTCTGCTGAGCATCCCACCCACAGGAAACACTGCAGTATAAAGCAGGCATGGGCATTGTCATTGGCATTGGAATCTCACTGGCCACCAGGCAGCTGGTGGGCCTGCTGGGAAGGGCATCATCACTGCAGAGGGCTTTTTGCTGGCTTGTGTTGCCATGCTGTGTTGAAGTTGAAGAGAGAGGATATATGATGTTGTGATTAAGATCTGCAGCTGGAATTCAGGAAGCTGGCATTCAGTCTCAGCTCTTGGAGACACAGGCAAATTTCTTAACCTCTACTCCTTGCTTTCTCATCCTTTCAACATAGGCTAATAATACTTTTCCTTATCTCTTTAGGACAGGATGTGGCTCTAATTGTCTAGCACAATGCGTCACTGATCTTTCCACTGCACAGCTGTCTCAAGCTCCAGAGAGGTTTTTGGTGGTGGCGTGGGCTCTAGAAATGCCAATGCACAGCAAAGCGATCGACCACCTGATTTTCACTTTAAGATCATAGTTACAGTGGATGAACAGAATCAAGCTTGATTCAGATTTCAGCTCATCCAGAGATTTTCATATTGATATGGAGATGCCACCACCTATGTTACCACCCTTCCCATTGCTCCCCCTTCCCAGGGAAACTGGTATCCAACCAGAGGGCAAAATGGATCAAGTTCCAGCATGTATTTCATGAAGGGGTCTTGAGACCCTCAAATGTATTTATTTATTTGATCCTTCTCTGGGCGTCTGCATGACTTTGAAAGTGGCTTTGTCGAGGCTTATAAAGTGTCCTCCATCTCAGCAGAATGGTAATGGTAACACTTCCCTGCCTCAGAGCTGCTGTGACGGCTCTGTATAACTCTTGGACCAGTACCTGAGATGGTTCAAAAAATGAACTGCAAACTATGTGTACTGCACAAAGCTCCCATCTTAGCTCCTTTTCTCCATCTGTGATGGTGCCTACAGCATGCCTGGCAGCTGACAAGCAGAGGTGCTATGACCTGGTATGTATTCTTAGGAAGGCATTGCCTAAGTCTGCAGATGACCCCGTGCTTTCTGGTCATGTTCCCAGCAGCGCTTCTGACTGCAGGCTCTTTCCTCAGGCAGTATCAAGGTCAGGGAAGCTGATAAGCTGTGTTATGGCTCTGTCATTTTGGCAGCTCTGCTTTTGACTGGGGAGCTCCCAGCCTGCTAGGGGTGACGTATTCGAAAACAAGACCTTTTGCAGCTGGTCTCTTGTGACAGTGACAAGGAGGTCCCCATGCACCCTAATGAAGGCTATGGGAGACATTTGCTTCTTGCAGTAGTGCAGTCCTGCTGGAATTGATACCCCTGGAAGGACTAAGACTTTGTCTTATGATGGGGGCATCCCACGCTGGCCCCAGATTCCCCCAGCCCATATGGTGTGTTGTCAGCAAGGAGTTTCTTTTCTTCTCAGCTTGGGATAACACTCCAGCCTTGGTTTATCAGTCAGGCTTGCCCCAGTATAGGCAAGTCTGGGATCTTAACCCCACACACCTCAGGAGAAGAGGGACGTGCTTCCCCCTGAAGAAGCCTTGCACGCCTCCTGGCTTCAGGTGCATGCTCCCGGTGCAGCACTATGCTGAATCAGAGCACGTCCCGTGCAGTGCGTTCTGCTGCATCATAACATCATTACGCAATTTGACAGCTCTGGCAACCTCTGCTCCAGTGAGTCCCAGAGCTAAATGAGCAGGAGTTGTGCCAGCCAGGCTTGTGGTGTGTTTAGAAAGCTGTGTGGGTGAACTCATATAGCACCTGCCCATACTAAATGCAGTTTGGCGAACTAGTGTTTGTTCCTCCCTCCCTTTTGTAAGAGATGAAGCAAAAGAAAACCCCTCCTGCATGACTTTTATTTATTTTTTTATGATTATGAGGCTTGTCCAGTTTGCAGGTTAAGCTTCTGAAGCCCAGGATGCTGCCTTCGTTTGTGCTGGGGTTGCTCCAAGCATGTAGTGACTTGATGAACAATTCTTGTTGCAGGGACTTGAAGTTGGACAATGTGCTGCTGGACTACGAGGGTCACTGCAAGCTGGCAGACTTTGGAATGTGCAAAGAGGGCATTCATGATGGCATTACCACAGCCACCTTCTGTGGTACACCAGACTACATTGCTCCAGAGGTATAGGAACTTTTCTGAGCCCAGGAAAATTGGCTACAATATGAAAAGTGTAGGTTAGCTTTCAAACAGCAAGCATACACCCTGGTGTTTTTAGCTACACTGCATTTGACTGCTGGGTGCAAGGATTCCTCCTAGATATATGCTTGTATAATCAGTCCTTTGTGTAAGTAAAGCATGAGTAAACCTTCATGCTGCTGTAAGCACCAAAATAAGCCTGTATTTTACTTTAGGAAATGTGAGGTGAAAAACGGAGGAGCAGCTGTAAAAATCTCAAGGCACATAAAGGAACTGGCCCAGTTTAATTTGAAAGGAGATTGAATTCACCCTTGTTCCTTTTTTTCTACTTCCTCCCATTCTCTGTCATTCCCCAATCTCACTACAAAATTAATAAACACCTCTTTGAGGAGCGACTGCTCTCCAGATGCTGCCAGATGTTCTGACAGGGTTTCACATCCTTCTTCAACACAATTGAATTTTTGCCACTGGTTTGTATTTGTGCCTTTCTCACTCACTCATGCTCCTTCCCCTCTGCAGCTGAAAGGATTGCCATTGGAGCCAGCTAAGCAATTCCTTTCCAGGGGCAAGGAAGAGGCGGTGTCAACCCACACACATGGCTGCTCTGCCGCTTCTGAGGCTCAGCCAATTTTGCTGAAATCCCCTTCTTCTCCTGCTAACCCCTAGCACAGGCTTGTTTCCCAGGTGACCCTCTGAGCAGACAGGCTCTTATTTAATGTATCTGATGTACCTTTGTGCTGATACCAGCTTGAGATCACCTATATATTCCTGGACACATAGCCAGCTTAGCAGAGAGCACTGTTAGAACACAGTGAGAACTTCCACATTAATATTTCCTCCCCTGTTCCTCCCCTCCTAAGAAGCTTTAGGGTTGATATTTCTTTCCCATCTCTTCTTCAGATCCTGCAGGAGATGCTGTATGGCCCTGACGTAGACTGGTGGGCCATGGGCGTGCTGCTGTATGAGATGCTGTGTGGCCACGCACCCTTTGAGGCAGAGAATGAGGACGACCTCTTTGAGGCCATTCTGAATGATGAAGTTGTCTACCCAACGTGGCTCCAGCAGGACGCAGTGGCAATTCTCAAAGCAGTGAGTCAATCTGGCTACTTGTGCGTTCTCTGGCTTTCTTCAGCCTAACTCTAGCAAAAGGCAACAGGGCTGGGAGTGCGGGCACTCAGAAGTTGCTTTTACTCTGGTCTTTTTCTTACCTTGGATTGAAGGGTAAACAAACAAACAAACAAATACTGACACACTTAGATGTGTTTGCATAGTTATGTCGTTTGTATGGTTCAGCTGCCTGCTTGGCAAGCAAAGTGTCTGCATGTCTATGTGTCTGGGCATTCCCCTGCTGACTTAATGATTAACACTATACAGTCAGAACAGAAGCAGTAGTTATACACAGTATTTAATCAATACTGAATATTTGATTTCCATGCGATTGGAGTGGTGAAAAAGTGAAGCCTTCATGATAATCCTTCCTTCTGATGGGAATACCAGTTATCCCCCAGGGTTTCCTATCTACCTGCATACAAAGACAGGATTTTGATTTTTGTGTAGAATAAAAAAAATGGAGCCATAGAGCAAACAGTTTGAGGAGAGCTGTTGGTGGCTACACTTAGTCCTTGTTCTACTATGTATTCCTCTCATCCATGTGCCTTGCATCTTTTGCCTGTGACATGGGAGTGAAGCTGTTTAAGATTTCAGGCTGTGTGTGTACAAACAGTGTCTAGTGCAGTGGAATTGGCCTGGCTTTACTGTAATGAATCAAAAGGTGATTAAATGATGAAGGTGTTAACCTACGAATGAGGAGACCGAACACGGCTGTTCTGCTGCTGACTTCTTCCTGCCCCTAATCAAGACACGTAGTATATTTAGGCACCCTTTGGAAAGAGAAGGATAAGAGTATTCCATTTCCTTGCAAAAGCGCTGTGACCAAAGGTGCATTTAAGACTGGATACTACTAAATATTGTGGTAATAGAGGATCTATGGTAGTTCATAGTAACTTGTGGAGCATTGTCCCTAAGAAATGAGGTAATGAATGATGGGACTATTTAAAGGAAAGAGGAGAGTTCATTTTCATTAGATCTTCAGGTTTCTGCTGAAAGATTTCTGGTGTATACTGACTGAGCAGCTACTTTCTGTATCTGAAAATGCATCTAATAAATTCTACAGAAATCAACTGAGAATAAAATCCACTTCTTGAGAGGCAAAGGGTTGTGTTATGAAATAACAGGTTGTGCTCAGGAGTGATTGTCATGCTGAAAGCTACCTTTGGCCTTGGAAATAACCCGTAACGTATTCAATTTTATTTATTTTATTTTTTTTATGTGAAGTTCAGACTCTTGTGACATTTGAAGCTGCGATCATGTTGCTGGGTTGGGAATCTTGAGTGTCTGAGCCAATTCCTCTTCTGCAGGAACAAGTAATAGCAGAGTGGATTTTTTGCAGGTATAAGATGGAGGTAAAATATGGTCAGATAGATGCTCATCGTAACAGAAATTTCAAGGTATAATAATATATGAATTTTAGCCTCTCAATGAAATGCTTATTTTCCTAATTCAGATAGGGACCTCATAGAAACAGCCAGTACAAGCTGCAGTCACCCCAGGCTGCTTTAGCTCGTGTTCAGAGCCCAGCTTTTAGAGTAGGTCCCTTCTGATAGTAACAGTGGGCAGCCTGATGAAAAGCTTTGGAGAAAGAGGGCCAGAATTGAGGATGGAGCTAAGAATTTTAATAGAGATCGACTGAATGCCTCCAAAAGTGCACAGTCAGCTTAACAATTGCTGCTTACTTGCCTGAAAAAGGTCTCCTGTCCAGCCACTCTGCTTGTCTGCTGTGTCACATGTTGCTGGTGAAACCCAAATGAAAGCAAAACTGCCTCTCTGAATTCACATGTGTTGCTCGAGAGAAGCACTAAGCTATGTATGTTTGGGGAAAAAGGCTGAAACTTAGGGCACTAACCAGGAGGCTGGTGTTTAACTAGGGGAAATTGCAACTGTAATTTTCACTGGACCTTCAGTTCTTCAGTGTTTCTGTTCCCTGGATGGCTGCTACCTGGAGGCAACTTTTGCATCTTATTTTACAGCACTGATGGTAAAATAAAGCCTGAATTTCTGCAACTTCACAGTAGCTGCTCTTGGGACTAAGAGCTGATCACTAGAACTCCTCATTTCCACCTCTTTCTTATGCTGAATTTTTAGAGGCATCAGAGCGTATTGCCTTTAATGGGAAGGAAACATCCTGTCGTGAGGTTGCCTGGGACTCTAGATTAAAATGGGAAAAATCCACATGCTTTAATTTCTTTCGAATGATAACAAATGCGATCACTGCTAAGGTATTATATTTGCAGTGTACTGAGTACTGATAATGTTTGGTCAGTATTTTTAGGTTTCAGTGTAACACAGAGTGGTGAACCTGTTTTTTTTTTTGTCCGTTTGTGGCTAATCCATGAAGGAAGATGGTAGATTTTCAGCTGCTAAGTATGTAGATTATATTTCTCAGAGACTACTGATGCTAATATTATGTCTCCTAGATACAGCATTATTACTATGTGAGTGTCTTCTAATCACTACTGTGTTTGCCTCCAACAAAAAGTGAACTTAAGCTCCCCGACTTACAGCTGTGACAGGGCTTTCTAATCCGTGATATTAAATGCTCCAGAGAATCAGAGCACTCAGCTACTGCAGTGACATAAATGATTATAAGTAATTACATGGCATAGGAAGCCTGTGGAAGACCAGGGAGTTAAACGTGGGGTCTCTTGTATTACAGGCTAAGGCTTTAATAGCCTTAATAACTAGATTATCCCCTCACTAAAAGTTCTGGCCTCTAACCTTGAAAAGGACTAAACGAGAAATCACTTAGTCCTGAATTGTACAAAGCTCTGAAACAGAAATCAAATTCTGCCAGGAAGATGCAATTAGATATAAGTGCTTAGAGGTGTTCTACAAATGGATGTATCTAGGTTTAGAAAGCACTTGGTCCATTTGCCTTCATGAAGAGCTTCATTGTAAATAAGGATAATATGGTTTAGGACCCATTTTACGGATGCTGTTATTTTGTTTTGCTTTTGTTTACCATAATTGTGCTTCACCAATTTCCCCCATGAGAAACCATCCGATTTCTGAAAACTGCATCCTGTTCATCTCTGCGGTTTCCCAAAAATAACCAACATACGTCCTTAGGACCTCATTTAGGTCACTGGGTGTTCCTGGTGTGTTTTTGAGCACTGCACCAAGGAAAACAAAGCAACCTCAATGCCTTGGGACCTTGTTTAGAATTGAAAGCAGAAATATTTGTGCGTTACAAAAAGAAGTTTTTATCTATTTCCATTTTTAGTGGGTTTTTTTTGCCCTTGGATGTTTTCCCTCAGGAGCTGGGGAAAGAGTAGGGAGAGCAAAATCAGTGTAAATCAGCAGGATTTTCCTGGAGTGAATACTTCTAGAGGAGGGAAGTAGAAAATCTCACTCATGTACTCTGCCCTGTCTGAGTGTGTCACTGGGGAATTTGGGTATTGGTGGGTTAAGTCAGGTGAAGAGGACTCAAACTGAGGTCTCCACTGCCTGTGTGAGCAGCTGGGCGTGGATTTGCTTGTGGGAGTAAAATAAGTGCAGAAAGGGAGAATTGCTGTTGAATGGATTCAGATCGCTTCAGCACATTCTAAACATTAAGTTTTGCTTTGATTTTGATCCCTCCTCCCAAAAGATTTCTTCATAGCCCTACCTGAATGCAGTCACAAGGAGTTTATGCCAGAGGAGTTATCGGGTTTGTGTGAATAAAAGAAATTCTTTCAAATGCTCTTTGCCATCAGTTGACAGAGTTGTCTCCAGTCTGTGATTATAAAGAGACTGTGAAAGAGAAGCTTTGTGAGCATGCAGGGAGCAGAGACTGCCGCACTATATCTTTTACAGGGAAAGTGCAGCTGGAGTTTGCCGCATGTTGATGTTCTGAATTTGTAAATTGTCACTAGCAGAAGGTGCTTGAGCAAAGAGGGTGTCTTTCCAGGCCAGAGGCTTTGGGATTCAGCTGTCTGAACTACAAAATGAAACACGAGCCTCTTGTTTCCTGTAAGCGGGGTGGTATTTTGGCAGCATGTTTCACCCACTTCATGTATGACTTTCTCAAATGCAGTTCAGTCATACTGTCTTGCTCACAGGCAGGCTTAGTTGGAGGGAAGAACAGGGACACAGTGAAAATCAGATCTCAAAAGTCAATGGCATAATAGGAAGCAAATTCGTAGGGAAAGCTGCAGGGATTGTCCTTTCCAAGTCTGATTTCAGATGAGAAGGGCTAAGCCTATTGAATCGCTCCATAGGCTGATGATCTGAAATAGGAGGGGTTGGCCTAAAGGCTTGGAAACTTGGAGGAGCAAATGCAGGTTGGATGTTTTCACTTTGAGCCAGGTAACAGCAGGAGCTAGAAAGCAGCATCTCCCCACAGAAATGTCAGCATTGCTCTGCCTTCTGCACCCTGCATTTCTGACCTTCTGTCACAGCTGAGTCTGATGAAGCCAAGTATGTCATCTTAGTGTTTGCATGCCAACCTCCAGTCTTAACGTGAGCTCTGAAACACTTCTGGCTTAGCTGAAATGCTCCTTCTGAAAGTGAGGCTTGGGCAGCCTTGCCTGTAGCTGTATATTTTGGGGACATAAATGAGACAAAACCCTGTTCTCCTTCCAGCTGGTTAAAACTATGCATTTTGAAGAGAACACTACTGGAGTCAAGAGACTGAGCAAAAATCTTTGTCTCCCTCCAAGTGGTTTTAATGTGAAAAATAAACACCAGACAAGAAAAGAGGAAGGTGCAGAGGAAATTGGCTGTGATTTTAGCAGCCTGCACTCCTGCCCAGGGCAGGTGGGGCAGCACAGGGGAATCCAAATGCCAGTGGATTAGTGCAGAGAGGGAGAGGTATTGAAAGGTGAGGGAGATCAGTTGAGAGTAAACATGACACATGTCTCAGAGAAAATTGATATCAGCAATACAGAGCTAAGGGTGCAAAGAAAAACTTGAAAAGTATCTATTTTTCTAGAGAACAGTAGCCTGGAAGTGACGCTGACTCAAAAGGCAAACAGGTTTAATGAACTCTCTTCTGCTTTGTATCACGGAGTTAACTTCCTCCCTCCAGATACCTGCACCCTGACAACACCACTGAAGTCTAACATGCACGGCATCCTCCTTTATACTTTGCTCTTGCAGATTTGCTTAAAATCCCGCCTGTATTGCCAGGTTAATCAAGGGACTGGCATGTCTGGGAATTAGTACTTCAGGCTCAGCTGCAGTAGCAGTGATGCTGTGTGGGTCAGCAGGAGCCAGGTCCTGCTCTAATGACATGTGTTTTATGGACTCAGTTTTGGTTGTTGGAGCACAAGGTAAGGGAGTTGGGATTTCCTTCCCAGCTTCTGGGAGGAGGGAGCTTGTGTGATTCTCAGGAGCAGCTGGAAGGGGAATAGTTAAATGTGCCACAGTTTAAATCCCACAGCCTTGAAGCCTGATCAAGAAGTCAAAAAAAGCCCTGATCTAGAAAGGAAAAGACTTTTCTCACATTCATGAGTTCATGTCACAGACTGCCACCCAGAAATGATGGCTTTTCTGTTAGTTCCCTCTTTTTTTGGCTTGCTTGTACGGCTAGCACACACAGCGATGTTCAACACCAAGGGCTCGCTGGTGGTGTAAATTACCCCCTTTGCTAGGAGGCAGCACACATGGGTTTTTCTGGAGGGCAAAAAAAGGTTCAGGAATGTTGCAGTGCAGAAGGCAGCCAGCCATTTCACCTTCACTGACAGAGAGGTATTGGGGCCCTTCCACAATAGCTTGGCCAATTTTCATCTTGTTAATTAAAAGAGTCATTCAAAACTTTCTACAGGAGTTTATCATTCCTTCCGTGCCCAGAAGAGTGAATGTGAAGCTGCCTTAGGTCCCTCTGTCACTCAGGTAGCCATGAGACGCAAGAGACTTCCCCACAGGGTACTGTAATGAGTAGGGTATTGCTCCACCAGCAATTTCTCTGGAGTTGATGGGGGAAGCCTGTGGATATGATTTCAAAATGTCCTGCATGCAGGGCACAGGGCAGTCCAGTCTGTCTGTAAGCAGGATAACAGCTCCAGCAGAGCTCTTGGAGACTCAGGTTGTGCTTCGTGTGCTTACCATAACAGGCTGAGAAGAAAGAAGATTGGAAAGACAGAGATTTCCCTAGGGCACTCCATCCTGGTGCAGCTGAAGGACAGAAAGCAAAGTGAATTGAGCTGTGCATCAGGAGGACTAAAGTACCCATCCTAAGGGGATGCCACCATGATTATCCAAACCCTTGGTGAGGGCCCCTTTTGTGTGTGCTGCAGCTTATTTTAAGAAAGGCTTTCTGGATGGTGAGTGCTCTATGCTGAATCAGTGTGGCCCCACCACTGTCAGGAGCTTGAAAATGCCATTAATGAAGAGAGCAGGCAGAGGGCCAGGGTTTTTACAGCAGAAAGAAGCACATTTTTAAATGTCCCTCCACAGAAGATTGGAGGGGAAAGTGCTGTTTTTGGACTGCTGGCAAGGACACCTAAGCTCAGGAAAGATGTGGATGGGCCAAAATGCCTACTTGCTGCAGTTGGTCACCCCAACATCAGCACAGAAGGGGAGGTCTTCTGAAATCTGGAGAAGTTTATTCTCTTCATGCACTGCAGTTGTTCGAGGCCCAGCACCCCTGGATACCGAGAGATCAGAACTAGCTCTCATCAGCTCATATACCATGGCGAGTGCCTACATCCTCCTTGCACAGACTCAGAATGCCTGGGCTGTTCTTTGCTTGGCACGTTCAAGTGCAGTACATAGGCGATTCTTGCTCCATTTATGCCTCGCCTTTTCCCTAAGTCAGGGTGATCAGTTTGGCTACTGTGTGAACTAGACCAAACCCCCATTTTTGTGCTTTCCAGTCCTGTCCTGAGCACTGTGAAACAAGTCCTGAGGTGTGAAACAAGGCAGCAAGGTTGCCTACGTTTCCTTTACATCGCTCTAGGCAAGCACGTGTCTGTCTTTCAGCTTGCATCCTATAGATCTGAGCCAAGTTCATTCTTTCCAACAGACAGAAAAAGGCGGATGATCTGTTTCACATGCAGCGCTGGAATAGCCACAATTAACTTGTTTCTGAATGAAACATTCTGGGAGTATTTTTTAGATAAAGATTAAAAAAAGAAAGAACAACACAGTGGTGGACCCACCAAAATCAAAGAGGGATCTAGATGAGCTCATTGCTTTATCCTGAGAGCTGAGGAGCCTGTTAACAAAGGCAGATAGATATTAAAAATGCCTTCAAATATACTGATAAATTATTCTCCTTGGCATCTCTTCAGAGTTGGCAGGCTTGATAAATCCTCTTGCACAGCTTGATTAAGCTTTGGCTGTCAGAGTGAGGTCAATATTTAAATCTCTGTATGAAATTCTATGCTGGCTCTGTATACACATTTTTCCTTTATTTTGTTATTTAGGAAAGCTCTCACCTTGCATTTCCTGGTTGGCTCCAGACCCTCTGCTGCAAAAGCAGGACTCCGGAGCCTGTTGTTTCCCAACTGGGAAGGAGTTCTGCAATTTTAAATGATCTTGCCTAGGTAATTTTTGCCATAAACATACACTGTGGTGAAGTGACAAGGCTGTGCTCCACCACAGATTGCCTTCTTACCTCTTTTGCCTGAGCTTGCATACCCATCACTGTAACATGCTGTCTCTTATTCTGTGCCTCCTAATACTCAACAAACAGCTTTCCCCAATGATTTTAATCTCTTCTGTCAATTGATCTGATCACACCTCTTTCTGAAGCACTCCTCTTCCCTACAGTAATAGTCCCATGCTTCTGAATAATACACTGTGGAAAGAAAACTAAAGCCATCTCTACATTGCTTGCCAAGGACAAATTCATCTTCATGTAGTCATTAAGACTTACCTTTCCCTTTCCAATAGGCTGAAATTAGCTTCTTGTTGAAGTCTGCAGTCTGCAGGCTCAGATTTGCAAACAGAAGCTTCTTACTCAGCCTATTGTAATATCAGGTGTGACTCATCCTCCTCTTTCCTGCCCCAGATGGGAAAAAAGTGAAGGAGCATTCATTGTGCCAACTTTGTCTTCCCCCTCTTCTTTTTCTGCTTGCTCCTAGGTGCTTGGGAAGAAGTGATTCCTGTGTCTGAGCCTAAGACCTGTTCTGGGCTCCCTTCTCAGCTCTGCTATAGTTAAACAGTGCAATTATAGCCCCTCAAAAGTGTTTTGGTGAAGTCCATTAAAATCCAATCTTGGCAGAAGGCCCAAGGCTTCCCTTGAGAGCCTGGCTCTGACCTGAAGATGGGAATGATAGCTGAATGATGGGACCAGCTCTTGCTGTGCAGCCCCAGTGGAAGGGGCCAGCCTGTCTAACTGGGGGGTCTGCTATAGGACTAACAAATCTCCAAATGTCCGAGCCATTCAGGGCTGTAGGTCTTACTTGTCCTTCCAGCTTTGAACTTTCTGACCTGCTGTGTCTTTTCAGGAACTTTAAAATTAAAAGAATTGAAATATACCCAAGACCACAAAAATGCTCCTTTGAAATATTTTCCTGTGGGGTTTTTTTTTGCCTTTTTTTTTCTTAATTGGCCTTTACAGGTTTGTCTGAGGCACTTTAGTCCCCTTTGTACTTGACCCTATGTAAATAGGCCAGCCAAGGTTGTGTAATAGATTCCCAGTTCCTCTTGACAAGACCATCAGAAAAGGATTAATTGTGTTCCCATGCAACCCTAGGGAAATTTTACCATTGCTTAAAATGAGAGTGAGATCATACCCCCAGACTGTTAAGTGCGATGCTCATTTTTCATCCATGTTTGTGTTAGTCTGATGGATGTATTGATTTAGTAATTGACCTGCATATCCCAATGTCGTACCTATAATCCAATTGGAGTAATTTAAAGGCAGCAGCTGGAGTTTGATACTATCTGGGCAGCCCATGCAGCTGGTGACCCACGTGGGAGCTGGGGTTGACTTATCAGTTGTGAAAACACAGGTTTCTACAGTGACGTCTTGACCAAAACCTATGTTAAATATTCCATGTATCTAATGAATAAAGTTAATTTCTGTTTAATATGATTTACTACAGGAGTACCAAATGCAGAGGGGTCAAAAATCACTAGCTATTGTCAGGGGCCAATATGCATTTGATATTTGTGACTGTTTCATCTGTGTTAGTGTTGATGAGTTATTTGTTGATGAGTGTGGAGGAGCATGGAGGCAGGCAGGTTTCAGCACAGTAAAGAAGTTTGTAGCTCTTCAGACAACATTTAATTTCCATATTTTGGCCGAAATTCTCTCCTGGTGGTAGTCAGCAGTGTTAAACCAGTTAACACTACCAGGAAATTGGGCCCAGGTGTGTCTATCCCACATCCAAGTTGCTCTATCTGGTTTATTTTGCTGGCTTCCTTGCTCACACTGTTTGCTGATACACAGTTAATCCTTCTTGTTTCCTTGGGCTTTGACTGGGCAGCATTGAACAGCCATTTCTGCACTAGGAGGAAGCAAGATCAAATTTATCTGCTTATTATCCACTGCACTGACATTTTGTCCTTCTTGCCTGCAGCTGGCACATTAAACATGTGACTGCTGTCATGCTTATTGTTACAGTCTTCTGGCTTGTAGGAGCAGGGCTGAATACTGTTTTTTACCTCCCTTCCCAGTTCTCTTTTATCTGGAAAAGGAGATAACAGAGATGTCTCACTCTCTTTCTTCTCCTCCTCCTCCTTAAAATGCTTTCAGAGCAGTCTTGTACTTCTTAGCCCTGCCACTGCAGTCACTGGACCTTCCCTGCACTGAAGAATTTCCCTTGCTCCGAGTTTTCTGCAGCCATGACCCCAGCATGGGGGTAGAAGCACCCTGTACAAGCGTGGGTTGCATTCTGGCTAGGATGTACTTTGCAGAAGTACAAATCAGGGCTTTTAGCAGTCGATCCTGCTGTGCCCAGGGTAGGAAGCCAGAACGCCACATGGCCTCTAATGGCTGCAATCAAAGCAAATGCCCTGTGTAAAACAGAGGTAGCATTCAAGAGAGCTGCAGTGACTCCAAGTCCTATTCTCGGCAGCACAATCCTCACTGAAGGTCAGTAAGACTTGGGCTCCCAAGCACCTGGCTTATACCCACAGCCAAATTGCTGCAGTACCAGGCACTGGCTGAGCTGCTTGCAACTAGGAGGAATTCCATGGAAGAGCTCTCCACAGCTGATGGCATTTATGGAAATTGGGGTTGCTCCTTATAACCCATTTGTGTGTCTGAGCCCTGGATTGCTCCTGTATGGGGGAGTGAGGCATGTTTGCGAGCATTGCCCTGGCAGGACTGTGATAGAGGGTGATGGGAGCCTTGCCCAAGACAGCAAAGAACAAAACTGGCTCAAAATAAGCAGCTTTTTATTAAAAGATAAATAAAGGAAGGGGGAAAAAAAGTGTCTGCTATGCTAATGCCACCTGGCTTCCAATCTTTAAAAATAATACAGACATTGACAGAGCCATAGAGCCATCTTTCTTCTCCTTTATACAGGATGGATGAAGGCTAATGAAACCCCAGAGTGCAGGTTTGTTTGCCTTATGTAATAGGCAGCCAAACTGTTTTCAGCAATTGCAGCATTCAGTCCAGAGACTCATGGAGGGAAGCCTTAATTAGAGTAATTGCTCTATTTATATAACGATTCCCTTTTGTCTGAGATCAGATAGCTCTTTGAGAAACCTTACTTCCTTTTGAGTTAATTTCTGCCCTGTTAGTTTAGCTCATGAATCTGAATGAAGATGAGCATGTTGGATATCTTCTGATCTCTCTGCTCTCCCTCATTCCTAGAGGGGAGACTGTGGGGTGTTAATCTATGCTGTTGCTGCTGCTTTCTGCTTTGGGAAAGCAACAGGCAGGAAATGTTAATACCGTGAACAGGGAAATCTTGCATTCCTTTAACGGATTGGGCTTGACTATTGCATTGGCACAATCCTGAATTTTTCTGAGGCATGTGGTGTGATGGAGAGGACCTGAGACCGAGGATCTGCCAGCAATCCTGAAGTCCTCTCAGGCATGTGGTGTGATAGAGAGCAGCTGACACTGAAGGTCTGCTGTTGTATTTGTGACAGGCTGCTCTTGGGCTCCTGGCAAAATGAAGTGATGAATTTCCCTGGGTCTCTCTTTCCTGCCTGTGAGATGGGGGATAGCTTCCATCTCTGCTGTACACTTGCATTTGAAAGATGAGCTGCCTGGGGACACGGGCTTTCTCTTACAAGGTAAATGCACCCTGCCCAGGGCAACAAAGCCCTGATGGGAGCTGGTACCTCTAAGACTTTCTTTAATACAAGAAATAATAATTTCATCCTTGTCTAGGTGGCTGACAGTGTAAAAGGAATGGCTGAGCAGGAAGTTGTATTCCTCTTCCTGAAGTGCATTACTTCTGTGAAGGGGTCTGGGCTTGTTAATGTCTTCCTAGAACATGACACAATTTAACGCAATCTAGTCACTGTGATAATTTCTCATAAAGTTAATTGTCCTGATGCAGATAGCACATACATGAGTCAGGTAAAACCTATTGGGGATTCCAGTATTGAGAAAGAGAACTTGTAAATTCAAGGAAATTAATGCTTGGAAACATCTGTTTTGTACGAACATCTCTTCCAACTTCCAGGCTGTTAGACTGATTTGCAAACTCAGCCTCTTGAGACAGGAGTTGTAATGCTGCATGTGAGCAGCACTGAAGAAGCCTCATACACCATTGCCCAGCAGACAGGGAGACCTGGACCCCTTCCCAGCATGGTCTGTGCCACATAGTGGATGAAGGAGAGGACCAGCGTGGGTACCCTTCTCTCCCTCACCTGCCTGTGGGCTGAACTCCCAGGGCTGACGCAGATTTTTCCTAATGGTTGGCACTGCTATGTCGTATTTTTCCCTTGTAACTTCTTGGACCCTCTGTGGACTCATCTCCAGCTTTTAATTTCTTGTCATGGCTTGCTGCATTTTCTTTCAGTAAATGTTTTCAAACGATCTCATGAAGTCATGTTTTTGGCTCATTCCAACTGCTGGTTTTGGCTGCGATGCTGCTGAGAGGGTTAGCTGAGGTCAGTGAGAGCCTCGCTCTAGTTTGCTGCTCAGCAGATTGGTGTAGCCTAAAGGGACCCAGTCTGAGGATGCTCACAAGGGGGCCTACACTGGAATGGGATAATTCCCTGTGGTTGGATGTGATAATAAAGTAAGGGCTTGATGGCCTGGTTCAGGCATAAGATTGATGGTCTTGCTATCGATTTTCCTGGGAGGCTTCTTGGATTTGAGTGATTACATATTTATTTTTGTTCAGGAACATCTCTGTTTTGCCTTGTTTTTACTGTTGAGTTATTTTTCTCTGTTTCTTCACTGAACTCTGTATGCCAGAGGTTGAGCTTCATGCTGGATTCTGGATTATCATGCAAAATTAGAGATACTCAATAAATATCAGGAGGTGACATTTTGCCAGATGAAAAAACTTTCAGCTGAACATCTTCTCTCATCACCTGCAAAAACAGTGGAGGTTTGTACTTGGAAGGACATTTAGGGTTCCCCAACCTATGAAGCAAGAGTCAGACCCTGGCCTTTGTTTGGATGCCAGGAGCGGGCAATGCTTTCTAAGACATTTTCCAGCTGTTTCTGAACACAGCCAAAGGGATCAGGTGAAAGATTAGCTGCCCTTCCAAAAACTTTTATCCTGCACAGCCTGCATGTGTGCAGAGGGCAGCATCTGTTTGCTCTGGGCACTCAGCTTTACCCCTCCTGCTGCAGAAGTGCCTCTTATATGGACAGAGATGTGGGCATGAGCTACTTATTTCAGAGATGAAAGCTGAGCTTGTAATTAAGTTCCTCAGAAATCCCAGGTTCTTTGTCTGCTTTGCTAGAAGTGCCATCAGATAGCAGAGGTGTCATGAAATGGGTTGTCAGATGCTATCCTATTGCAGCAGAGAAATGTCAGTACTGCATAAGGCAGAGAAAGAGAGAGAGAGAGGATTCATGGGTTTTTGAACCCTTGAGAGGTCATTACTGTCTTCTGGGGTTTTTGTGAAATACTGGACAACACAAACGAAAACTACTGAAACCAAAACAAAACTAAAATCCATTTCTTTGTCAGTGCAGTAGTTTTTAGTGAATCCAAATAGTGTTTGAAAGGACTAGTTACTCATTTCAGTGAAATTGGCTTCCAAAATTTCATCTTTTAATTTCATATATCTCTTGCAGTAAGGCAGATAACTCTGTTCCAGTGTAAAACATCAGTACTGTCTCAGTTGGAGTCACCATTTGTGCACCTGCTTTTCAGTCTAATTGCCAAATAAAGACTACAGCTGCTTCCCAGAGAAAGCACCCCACCTTCATCAGGCTGTGACAGACCTGCCTCCTCCAAAATTCACCAGGAGTTTTTTTGTAAGGGAGGAGCAGCAATGGTCCCAGAATACGGGACCATATTTCATGTACTGCATTATGCTGCTCAAAGGCAACATTTTTAGTCCCATGTGCAGATGGAAGCAAGAGGACTCAACACAATGTACAATACATTTATCAGGGATGTAAATTTACGATAAGAGACCAACTGTCCTTTGAAATGATATCACACCCTGTGGGTGTTGACCTGTTGGAGTGAGTCCAGAGAAGGGCCACAAAGATGATCAGAGGGCTGGAGCACCTCTCCTATGGAGACAGGCTGAGAGATCCGGGGTTGTTCAACCTGGAGAAGGCTTCAGGGAGACATAAGAGGAGCCTTCCATTACCTAAAGGGTCTGACAAGAAATCTGGAGAGCAGCTTCTGAAGAGGGCATGTAGTGACGGGACAAGGGGAATGGTTTTAAACTGAAAGAGGGTAGATTTAGATTAGATATTAGGGAATTAGTCTTCACTATGAAGACATTGGTGAGACAGTGGCACAGGCTGCCCAGGGAGGTTGTGGCTGCCCCATCCCTGGCAGTGGTTGAGGCCAGGTTGGACTGGGCTTTGGGCAACCTGGTCTCGTGGAAGGTGTCCCTGCCCATGACAGGAGGTGGGAACTAGATGAGCTTTAAGGTGCCTTCCAGCCCAAAGCATTCTATGATTCTCTTGCTGAAGCAGACAAGTTTGAGTTTGATTTCCTTGAAAGGGAAGCTTCTTCACGTAGAGCGCATGATTTATATTCACTTTCAAGGTCCTAAGCTTGCGTTAGGCGCTTCCACAGTATCTGGAAAACAAGCATAGGGAAACATGTCTGGAGTTGTTTATGCTGCTGGTGGAACACAAGGTATCAACCCTCGTACTTCAAAGCTCTTCTTTTGCATAGCAAGAGTGGCGGCAGCCTGACAGCTGCAAAAGGTACTGTTCGATCACATGCCCATAGGTCATCTCATTCCTGTTGGAGACAAGGATTAATTCAGAGGGGTTTTGTGACAGCCCAGTGTCACTGTCACCCACTGCTGGAACACAAGGGGATGTGTTCCAGCAGTGGGTGAATTCGAAGCCTTTGCTCTCCTCCTGCTTCCTTTGGGCACCCAGTGCAGGATAGATGCTTCCTAGGTTTTCTTAAACTGCAGGTCCAGTGCTCAGATGGAAGCTGGCCGTTTGAATTTGAACAGTCGTTTTGTTTTGAATGTTATGGTTTGTTTTTTCAGTGCTCAAAACAGCCCGCCTCAAGGGACGGCACTTGCCTGATCCTCATTGTCCTAACAAAAAGGGTGTTTTAAGCAGACAAGAATGCATTTACATTGGCTCCCAGCTTGTTGCATGGATGCCTTTGCTTGGTACAATTTTGGCATCATGTTGAAGCAAACAGGAATATAAATACACTTTTATATCCCAGGCCTCTAAACTGGTCTGGGAAGGGACAGTCCAGTTTAGGCTTTGGTTTTATATGGTTGTGCATGAACGGGAATCCAATCAAAGCACGTGATCGGCTTTTTTCAGAGATTATTTGCTTTCATGATTTTGTTGTGGTTGTTTTTCTACTTCTCCAGGTTTAGTAGACGCTTCTTGGAGCCAGGAGACAAGGAACTTAGTCCCAATTCTTCTCTCCCTTTTGTCTTGTCTCTTTGGGCTGTTTTTGTCTATACCACTCCCAGTGCTAGCAAGCTCTGATCTTGTTTGAGCTTTCTAGGTGTTCCAGCAATGCAAGTAAGAGCTAGTGAGGTGCAGATATCCATATGTGCAGACAAAGAAGCTGGTCAGGGAATCTCTAGAGAAAGATGGGGCTGCCAGGAGATTCCTGGCTTGTTTTGCAAACCAAAGAAGCTTAGTTCAAGACTAGAAAAGACTTGTCTGAACCAGGCCTCCAAGAGATTTTGGCTTGACCCATTTCTTGCTTGGAAACCAAACTGTTGTCTGGGGATCAGTATCCCACAGAAGTTACGGAGCAGAGTCTCTTGGGAAACAAATTGTGTTGGGGTTATGCTGATAGAAAAAGAGAAGAATGGGTTGAAAGGCTTGGGAGACAAGTTCTGCTGGGGGCCAAAGAGTCCAGAGAACCGTGGGAAGACCCCAGCTGCAGAGAGCTGTGCCGGCTCTGCTCCTGTCCTGGTGATTGCTCTTACAAATCTGGATGCACTCAGCAGCCCTTTATACTGATGTTTGGGGTGGAATTGTGGGAAACAGTTCTGCCATAGGGAATCCCATGGCAGCACATTTCCTCGAAGGGCTCAGGAGGTCAGGCTGGAGCTGGGGGATTTGTGCTGATGTCCGCAGAGTCTGGGGTCCTGCAGGGTCTCAGCTGCAGATGCCTCATGTACTTTGGCTCTGAAGCCCCATCAGGATTGGGTATTGAGCAGACTTCTAAAATAAATCTGGCAGTCGTCTTTCTTCTCCCCGTCTTCTCTCTAGGTAGGGAATGACTCGAGCTTTTATCTGCTCATCCTAGGAGAATTCGTACCTTCTGAAAAGCTCCTACAGTCAGAATGAAGCTGGTCTCTTGCTGCACCTCCCCTTCTTTTAATTTCCCCATTGCCGAGATGCAGCAGACTTGGTCATTCCTGAAACAGTGACCGATTGTCTGGTTTGGCCGGTTCAGCTATTTGCTAAACATAATGCTCTTTCATCTTCGAGGAAATCGTCTGGACACCTCCACCAGAGTGGAGCTTGCTTTATGCTGCTGGTTCAATAGGCAAATAAAAGCGACTATTTTCCCAGTTTAAACGTAACCTGATTTCTCTAATGAATTAGAAATACTTGTGGGGAGGGGCAATGCTGGGTTTTTACTGAATTTTTAAGAACTATAATCCTAAATTAACAAGCCAACTAGCTTTTCCTGCCTAGGGAAAGGATTCCCCTCCTCCCCTAATATTTCCCTTCCCCTTCAGAAATATCTGCATCACTCACACTTCATCATTCTTGTCAGGATTAAAGGGCACCCGCCAGGGCCCTCTCACACCATGTGTGTGATGTATGGCTTTTCTCATCTCTCCCTGTCGAATCAGGGCACTTTGGCTGAGGTTTGAGATTTCTTTTCACTGGTCACGGAATAAAAGTGTTATTAAAAGGAATCCTCTTTTAGAGTTTCACTGTTGAGAGAGGAGATGGTCACCTGTCTGCTCTCATCTGCTCAGGATTGGGGGTCTCTAAAAGCCAGTGCCTTGCTCTTTTCCTCTGTCTCCTGAGATGACAGGAAGGAAAGCGTAGGCTTCTGGTTGTGCTTCAGCAGGCTGAGGTTTAGGAAAAAGATGCAGCTTGGGACTGACTGCAGTTCAAAGCCTGGCAAGCAGCATTTGAGAGCGAGCTTGTATTCCTGAGAATTTAATACAGAAATAAATAACCATCAAAACCACTGTGCAACATTTATAATGGTGCAAAGGGCATAATTCAACTTTCCCTTCTTATTGTGGTAACCAAGGGTTTGACCAAAAGAAAAAGGACCAAGGAGAAATACACCCTGACTTCTTCCTTTAGAGTGAAGTTCCTTGCATGCAGCTCCAATACAATGAAACGGAGAAGTCTGGCCAGCAACTGGGTTCAACAGGAAAGCTGAGGACAAGCTTTTGTACAGCTGCTAATAGGTCCCTCTCCCATGGCCCTGCTGGATGGGAGGAAACAAACAGCCCTTTCTGTTTTGCAGTTCATGACGAAGAACCCCACCATGCGGCTGGGCAGCCTGGGGCTGGGCGGCGAGAGCGCGATTCTGCGGCACCCCTACTTCAAAGATCTGGACTGGGACCTGCTGAACCAGCGCCAGATGGAGCCACCGTTCAGGCCGCGAATTGTACGTGGGAAGGAGGAGTGGGGGGAAGGATCCCTGTTCATTTTTTCTCTTCTGGGTTCTGTAAGTAGGTTTGCTTCCCTCAGAAAGGAAAGGAGGTGAAGGGAGGACAACTTTGACACAAAAGCCCTGGCCCAGGAGGTGAGCCGGGAGGTGAGGTCTTGGCTTGGCTGCTTGTTGGCCATCTGACGTTGTACAGATCACATTTCCCCTCCATGCAGGATTTTCAAAGGCAACTCAGCCAAAAGATGCGGGTTTGTAAGAGCAATTGCAGCAGGTTAGGCACCTAACTACCCTTTGCCTTGCCCCAGACATAAGGCAGGGTAAATAATCCTCATCCTGCCCACTTCACCTACCCTTCACAATTGGGCTGTCCCTCCGTTGTCTGTCTCTTGGTCTATACAGCACCCAGCACAGTGTTCCCTGCTCAGGCCACTGTCAGTGAAGTGGTTCAAATGGCAGACAGGCTGCAGAGGACACAGGTCTGCCCCTTTTCCCAATGATGCCACTCAGCCCTAAGGATACTGTGTGATAGAAGGTGCTGCTCTCAGTGGAGTGCCTTTCCAAGGTTGTCTCTGTGAAACCATGACACATGCCTTTGAAATTATTGCCCAGAGTTGCTTTGTCTCATGCTGTGGTCACTCTTCAAGCTCTTAGTGGCAATGGTCAACCCAGTCCTGCTCCTTGAAGATCACAGGGTGCAGGATCATGGACTCGGTTGAGCTATAGCAGCTCAAAGTCAGGCTCTTGGGTTGGTTTGTGACCTGATTCAAAGGCTAAAGGAGCCTCCTCATTCTGGTTTGAGCTGGACAGCATCTGGGAACATTAGGCTTTGATATCCGTAAAATATCTTGTTCTGGATGCAGAAAAAACACGTGCCTTGTCAAAATGTGCCACAAACCCAGTTTGTGTGTGTGCAGTGTAAACAGTCCCACTTTGTGGCATACAGCAATGAATCCAGCACCTGGAGGCAAACCATTTGCCTTCCCACTGCCTAGTAATTCATTATTGTGCAAGTGTGTACACCCACCCTCCCCCCAAAACCCAGCTATAGACACTCTGCAGATAAGGAAGGACTGTGTGGAGTCAGCTAATTGGAAACACGGCTGATAACTGCTTCAAATGGCTGGGTCTGTGCTGCCATTTGAGGAAAGGAATGGATTCATGAGCCCTGTCCTGCTGTGTCTGGGCAGGCAACTCATCAGAGGTGGTATCAATTAAATCAGAGAGAGGCTTCCCTGTCAGAAGCCTGCAAAGGCTCTAGAAGGTTTGCACTGTAAGTTCTGTGGGGCACTCAGCTGCTCCCAGCCCAACCCCAGAAAAAGCTTTCAGTAAGCTCAGTCTCGGTTATGGAGGGGATGGCTCATTGCACTCAAGACTAGACTAAAGATGCAGAGCAAGGATCAAGCAGGTGATGCATACTTTTGACATCTCTTTCCCTTCTCTTTTCTGTTTGACAGAAATCCAAAGATGACGTGAGCAACTTTGATCCAGATTTTATAAAAGAGGAGCCTATTCTAACTCCCATTGAAGAAGGAGTTCTTCCAATGATAAACCAAGATGAATTTAGAAACTTTTCATTCACGAGCCCAGAACTGCAGCAATAGCTACAGCTCCGGGAAAGGGCTGCTGAGAGGACTGGGGGGAAATGAAATGAAAACTAAGTTTACGAGAAATTTCATTTTCAAGGAGTAACAGTGCACTGACTTTACACGGTACAGCAGCACCACTGTCAACATTACCTTAATGTGAAATTGAAACCTTCCTGTGTTTGTGGGATTTATGCAGCTCTTGGATCAAATATTGACAGGGGTAGGACAAACATGGTATTGTAAATAGCTGATGCAGACAGAGAACTGAATGCTGAGCTAGTTGGCTCAGCCTGCATGTCACCGTTTGCAGTGGATTCAAGGAGTCAGCGTGAGCATGAAACAAGTGTCTTGCAGCTCTGAGCCAAACAGACTTGTTACAATTCTGATTGTTTGCAAGACTATTTCGAGGAGTCCCAGCACTGTCCAGCATTTTGGAGCCTTGATCCAGCATCCCATGGCCTGACTGAACCAGCTGTTCCTACTGACATTACCTGTTTCTGCAGTATTTATTTCTTTCTGAAGGACAAACGGCTCTCTTTGCCACTGCTTGGGTTTTCCGTGTGAAATATTTCATTGTGCTGACTAGCAGAAGGAAAAAAACAAATGCCCTGTGCCCCGCACAGATTCTTCCAAATCAAAGGGAAGTCATGTGCTCATAGTGTTTTACTGTTTGTGCGATATGAAAAGTTTTAGTGTTTGCATTCTGTGAAGTGCCTTTTTACATCATGCATCTTCAATGCTCCTTTCTTTGCCTCCCAGCTGTTTTCAACTATAGCGTAACTTGTAAAACCTTACTGTTTATTTAGGCCAATTCTATTTAATTATGCTATACAGAGCCCCTTTTGTGGGTTTAGTGCCTCATTAAAATTTTGATCCAAAGTGGTAGCACTTAAATTATTTGTAGCATCATTGTAACGACAGCCACAGAGATGGCAAACTGCTTGAAAGCAGCATTGTCAACCAACAGGTAACACAAAAGGACAACTTTATCCCATAAGAATGATAAACGTTATCTAAGAAACAGGGTGACTTGGTTTGGGATTTAGGGGCTTATTATGCACAGGGCACTTCTTATCAGTTGCAGCCTCAAGCCTCTGCCACAGGCAGACTGAGATGCTTTTTCCACATGGTTTGTAGAAACCAGACGCTCTGGAGATGGTTCTGTGGTTTCCCTGCTCTTCTGGAAGTGGGATGATTTTTCTGTAGCTCCTTGGCACACCTTTGCACTCCTTGCTGGGCTTGAAGCTGTGCGTCAGGGTCATAGCCTGTTTCTTGGGCAGATACGAATTACTGGAGAAGGAAAAGGATTTCTAACCGCTTGCAAAACTGGTCATAGTTGTATAGGGCTAGTCACGTGCTTCGACTTGCAAGAAGGGTGAGGTGCAGCAGAAAGGGACATCTTCTGTGCAGGCCTTGCACCACTGCAACTGTGGAGGTGACATAGGGAAGCAGAAGCCTTTGTCAAGGAAATTACACTGCTACAACCCTCATTACAGCGCAAACCCACCAGTATGTACGTGTTCACCTGCTGTATGACCAAGTTAGAAATAAGAAATCAAGGCTGAGATCTACATAGAAGTGTTACCCCTTCCCACCCAAGCCCTCTCTACTTGACCAAGTCCCTTTTACTTCTACCCTGAAACCACCTGCTGAACTGTGTGACAGATGGGGCAAAGGCTCAGTCGCCCTCAGACTCTTCTTGCCTTTCTGCTTGTGTTATACCAGTTCTGCCTCTTTCTTCCCTGTGTTGTCTCTTACATGTAAGCACAGCTTCATTCCCTGGTCTTCTCTCCCTTCCATGGGCATCTTCTGGCCACATTGCAGCCAGCCCATCTCTTGGCCCTTTGCTGGTCTATAGATCCTGCAAACTGGAACAAGAGAGGAGGGACAAAGGAGGCAAGACTGTATAGTGTAAGTAGGAGAAGAGAGAGCGGATATCCAGAAAAGTTATCCAAGAACCAGTTGTGCAGGCTAGCTTGAATTGCTTTCCCATAGAGGAAGAAATGGTACAGGGATGAATGCATTTGCATAAGGGGGGCACTGTGGCATCTAAACCATGATGTGGCATGAATTAAGCATAGTGTTCACCTGTCTGGTGCGGACATGAACCTAGGCATCTCTTCACTCAGTTTCCCAGTGTTATGGCTGCAGCAGTGCTTGCTTGGCAAGGGGTGAGTACAGCTAAGCTGGCCACTGAGAGAGAGGGCACCAAAACTATCTATGAGTTCTGTGTTGACAGCTTTTTGAGTGCCCCACTGTCGAGGATTATGAATGACCTTCCCTAGAGATCAGTGCAAGAGAACAGTAAGTGATATGCTTTTTTGCGAGCACATTGGTATCATCCCAGGCTCTGGAGACTTTATGGAATCATTCCTGCTGGAGAAGCTAGCACCACAGTGTTATCTTCAGCGTCAGAATGTGATTCCGCTTCCATGGTCACAGGATCCAAGCAGCTCTGCTTACACCCCTGACAGTATGAAGAATGTACAATAGTCACCTTTGGAGACCTTTATTAGTGTAGCGATAGCAAACAGTCTGTGTCCTGAAAGCCTGGGGGATGGAAACTGAGACACCTCTGTGGTGCTCTGTTAGGATCTTTGTGAACTATAAATCAGAAAGCTTGTAGATTTCTGGAAGCTATAAAATGATGTCTAAGGCCACCCTGGGAAGCAGGAAAAGCTCCTGCCCTGGCCAGCTAGTACCTGCTTTGGCCCGGGGCTTGTTGGCTTAATGGAGCAGGAATCAGATATCAAAGGGAGATTCTTCCCAGTTTCACTTTGTCAGGGTCGCTCCACCCTGCCATCACCCTCGCCTCAAAGCACATGTGCAGATCTGTGTTTGGACCTGAAGCCTAATGTTCTGCTATAATTTCCTTGATTTTCACTATTTCACCTGGATCTTGCTTCATAATTTAGGGCAGCTCTTCTCTGTTGCTTGCCTGGAACTCACACGTCTATGTAATGCTTTCTGCTGCTCGAGTCAGCAGATCCTGAGTCAGCCACATTTGGCTGAGATCCTTGAACTCTCCCATGCTTTTTACAAGGAGCTGCCATTTTGATTGTGTTTCCTTCAGGCTCTGTCAGAAGCATGGATGAAAATCAGCTCAATAAAAAGTATCTGTGCAATAGGTTTGCTTTTCAAAAGCTGAATTAGTGTTTATGCTGCAATGAAATATGCAAAGAAACACTGATATTTAAAAAAAACAAAGCAGGGATACAAAAAAAGAAAGAGTTTTTCCATGAGTGAGCCTGCCAGCTCTTCTGGCATCATTGCTTGTCTGAGTGGATGCAACATAGGGTTTAGTCTACTAATTTGGTCCTGGCTTTAAGAGTATATTAAGCTAGCAGCCATGGTTTAAAGCATAAAATGCTTGTATTTGCTCCAGTGTGAAAACTGACAATACAGCAAATCATAATTAGTTCCCTTTGCACTGCTGTTAGTGCTTGCATGAAAAGGGAAGGTCCCTTTGATGTCTCTAAATTTGTGTTCTGTGCAATTGTTTCATTTTCAAAGAGGTTCATGAAATTTAGCCATAAAATTCAGTGGCCTACATCTCATTCATGGCCTTTGAAAGTTGAGAGTAAGAAGCAGATGGTCTAGAATGAATAGATGAAAATCATCTCACATCTACTCAGGCTGGCTGTGCTGCCAAAGACATTGTTTTTAATACCGCTGCTTGATAGGCAATGGAAAAAAGATCTCACAGACTCCAAGTGCCTGAGGGATTTTAGTGTAAAAAATGCAATTCTAACTGCTGGATGAAGATGCTTTGAATGCATTCTCAAACACTGGCACAGGTTTCTTACTCCTTGTGAAGTCCTAATTGGTTTGCAGCAACATTTTCCCTTGAAGCTGCATGCTCCTCCTGTGGAAGTTGCCGTTTCTCTAGTTGGATATGAGAGAGGCTCCGGTGGCTGTGGTATGAAGACTTGATTAGCAATGCCCAGAGCCAGGAGAGTTGAAGAGGAAAACGTGTCTGGGATCCTCTGCTCTGTCCCTTGGCCAGAAAGGAAAGAGCGGTTCACTGCTGCCTGTTCTCTGTTGGTTTGCTCAGCTGTTCAAGTGTGTAGGCAGGAGGTTTCTGCTCCTCCCCAGGGAGACCATTTCACAGCTTTTACAACTCTTGCTGCTAAGTAAATTTCCTGATATTTGGAAATGACGTGAATGAGATGAAAATCTGTCTTATCATGCCATTAGGATCCTTATTGTAAGCTGCAAGTCTAGGTTTGTATTACTAAATATATACTGGGCTGCCAAACCGAAGCATTCAGAAATGATGAGTCAGGTTGTCTGAAAATCCCGGCTCACTCAGGAATTAGGAGCTTTCCAAAATAATAAATGTCAAAGTCTTTTCTTTTCTTTTTTTTTATTTTAACATCTGGATTATGACTTGCATTTATTCTCCACATCAATAGAAGCTGGAATGTCATGTCATGTCATCATAATTATTTTAGATGAAAGCTGGGATCCATGAATTGATGTGAAGCCAGGCACTGGAGCTTGGAAGAAAATGCCAAACACTAAGAGATGGGTGATAAAACTGCAAGAACAGAGGGCACGGGGTTTATATATTTTTCCATGTCTTCCTATTCTTCATGTATAGTCATCACAGTGGTCCCTTGTCTCCCTGTCTCAAACTCCACATAACAGGGCATGCAGCATGCAGGAGGCCCAGGAGTGAAGGAAGAGAAGAGGAAGGCTGGGAAAGGCATTTACATGCTGTATAGTCACTGTGTGTAGGGCTTGCTCAGCAGCATTTCTGAACTTGTGCATCAGTCCTTGCACAAGCCTGTCACCTTTTGCCTTCTGTAGCCTGCGCTGCCATTCCCCACCTGCCCCACTGCCTGTCCTGCCTTCCCCTGGGCACAGCACGCTGCATCACCCCTTAGACCATCATCACGGGACATGTTCTGCTGATGGAGCCCAGACTGTAGGAAAAGCAAGAGGTCAAGAAGCATGGAAGAAAGAGAAGTGGTGCTTGACCACCTGGGTGCTTTCTGGTCCTGAACAATGTGGTGGGGACTTTGGTACTGTCACTGTCCCAGTGATGTCTGTATATGACTGAAACCTGTAGGAGAAGGATAAGCTATATGCCCTCTCACACCTTGTATTAGAAGCTAGAAAAGAGAGGAAGCAGGACAGTATCATCTGAGAAATGGGGTCACAACTCTGAGTTGTGATTGAGAGGGTGGAGTTTATTTTAGAAGTGCCTTAGGCTGCTTGCAGGCAACTACTGAAGACATGCGAGAAAGTTGCCCTTTCATCTCTGCCCCTGTCCACGCTGGGGAAGGCCGACGACTTTGCCTCGGTGAGGGTGGTTTGATTGAAGAGACCTGGGAACCACAGGTACCAGGGATGGTGGGAGTTAGAAAGTGTTGCAGCAAACTGCTGCCAGGCAGAATTGCTGAGAAGCTTTCCCAAATGCTTTCATCCCAAGAAGGAAGCTTGAAATGAGTTTGGGTCATGCAGAGGCAGAGGTTTCACCATGTGGGCTCCCGCAGGTAACATGTCATTGTGAAGGTTTTAGCCCTGAAACAGTTTTAACTTGCCTGTGGTGTAGCTCTCCTGCTCCAGCTCTGAACTCCCACAGCTGTTGTTGGCAGCAGGTCTTATAAAAGTGGAGTAGAAAGATTTTAGCAGTGAGTTCAGGATTGCTCAAAACTGGTGACTCAGTTCCTCCAGTGCCTCTTTACCCCCTCCTTCAAATGAGGGGTTTATTCATCACCTGGTTTCTCATTTCCAAATGTTTGGCATGGGCTGGGGTCAAAGCCTCAGTTTTCCTACAACAGTGACAGCTAAAACTGTGCTTCTCCTTAAATGAAACCTGTTTCACCTTGGTCTCACTTGATTCCAGGAACAGGATCTCATGGTCTTCAAACCACTGCAACAACAGCACCACCACCATGTATACCAAGAGAGAAGAACATTGCAAGAGCTGTCAGTAAGCCTTTTTTTGGAGATTAGCCAAGATGTGCTGTGGTTGATCTGGAACTGAGAGGCAATTCATAGATCTTTATCTTATCTGCTTCTAGACTCAGACAAGAAGCAGTTCCAGGCCTCCTAGTCATTACAGACCTGTCTGCTGCCGAGATACCTCCTGCACAAAAGTCTTGCTTTCTTTTCCCAAATGCAATCCATAAGACACCAGGTATTGAAAGCCTTTATTAGAGTTTGGTGCTGACCACATATTTCTCCTGAACTGAGACACAGTGTCATGTTCATCTCAAGAACTGGATCATTGGGTTTGCAAATGCCAACAAGAACTCTGGCCAGTATCTCCTCTAGCTTCTGGGATGCTGATGTCTCCCAGACTTGGAGTGAAAGCAGCACCCCTGGTAGCTTGAACCTTCTGACTTGAGGCAGGAGGGCAGTATTGCAGGTAAGTATTTCACCTACAGCTGAGTCACTATTATTTTTAATCTCTGTGAACACACTCTGGGGCCTAAGCTTAAGCGCTGTTATCTGATAGACATAGCTGAACTTGTTGCTCTCCTTGCGGCAACCTTTGTTTGCCATTTCTCAGGCCCTTGATTCTCATTCATCGCTAACCCTTTCTCTAAGGGGAAGGCTGGGTGGTGGTTTTGTTCGGCTCTTTGCTTCTGCCGCTTCCCTGGACAGTGGAGAAAACCTGCCTCCAACTGCTTAAGGAAACTAGTCAAGTGAGCCGTATGTCACAGGATAATTTTCCTTTTCAAATGCTCATCTTTGTAGGTCAAAAATCATTTTTAACTGGAGGAAAAAAGGCAAATGTGACCTTTAAACCTGCTCAGCTAGGCCTGGACTTTAGCAAAATCATTCTACTTGCAGGAACCTTCATTACCAAGTTTCACCAGGGCTCTCTACAGACCCATGAAAATTGCCATGTAGAGCCTGCACCTAAATTACACCCTGGCAGTTGAAGACTGTCTTTTGTTTTTGCTGCTAATGAGCAAGAATTTCCCCTGCCAGCTTGGGATACCTTCTCTAATCTGTTACCCTGACTCCTCTAATTTTCCTTGTGCTTCAGCAATTTACCATGGCCCCGAGTGTCCTGCCCCTGGCAGGCATTTCCCTCGCTCACACAGAGGGTAGCTGTGCTGGTGGCAATCTGGTGAAGATGATGTAATGCAATATGGGGCTGTCTCTCAGCTGTTCTGGTGGAGCCTGGTCATTTGTCTGAGATGGAAAATCCCCAAACTGCAATCAGTGCCTGGGACACTTGAGTGGAAAATGACAAAATTATAACGTGGCTCATCTCCCCATGCTGAATTACTTTGTGTCTGCGTATAGACCTATCAGCATTGGTCTGGACCAGCCAGTGCGACCATAAAGGTATCCAGGCCTTTGTTTTGGCTCCATAGCCTTTATGTTGGGTTGAACATAGAGGAAACGAAGCATCCATGGCCATGTAGATGTCTGTCTGTTTTAATGGAGCACAAGTGTATCCCAAGGACTCCTGAGCACTAATAAATGGCTTAGGAGCCCCCAGTAGCAACTGGAGTTCAACACAGGCAGCTAGCAAATAGCATCCTGCTTTGGAGACTGGTTCCTAGGCAGAGGTAAGGCATGATGAGCAAGGAGGTGCTTGGAGCTACCCAGACCTAGAGTGAAAGCCTAAATGCAGCAAGCTTACTAGCGCTCAGCATGGTGCACATGAGGTCACTTGGGGACTTTGCCTTAGTTCTCCACCCATTTGTGTCTCAGGCTGGTGATGTGGTGAGCAGCTCCTAAGGGAGTGGAACCTGCCTGTTGTGTAGGACCTTGCAGCTGGGCTTGATGACCGCAGGAAAGGCGTTTCTGGAATCAGGAAACTTCTTTTAGGCAATTATTAGAGGAGCATCCTGGTTGAGAATGGGCAACTGAAGCCTAAGCTGGTTCTTGTGCCAAGACCTTCCCCTGCTGCTTGCTCCCAGACTTTCTCGCTCATCATTGCTGCCCATGAGCCATGAACCAGTTGTTTATGGGGAAATGACCACAGGCAGTGAGAGCCCTGCAACAATTTAGGGTCATCAGGCAAAGGTCACACAGGCCACACTTATGTTTCTAAATCTTGGTGTCCACACAGAAGCAGGATTCTGCAGCTTATTTTTATTATCATCATAAAGTGAATCTGGCAGCTTTCTGAGATAGGGCACGAGATAAGCCTGCAACAAACCCCAGTAAACAAGTAATTTTGTTTTAATTGCTGTTGTACGGGAGTAGGAATGAAAAACCATGTGTCCAAGGGTATACACACCCTCATCCACTGATTAGATACATATAATGAGATGTAAAGCTAATCTATCATATTTAGAATCAGTCCATTAGAGGGTTAGGGCTATAGATGCATTTAGCTTTAGCATTAGGGAGATATTTAAACCACATGCTGTACTTAGTCATTACCATGCTAAGTGATAGTAGATGCAGGTCACCCTATATATGGGCCGTAGTAATCAGCTTGAAGTAAGCCATTTCACCTTTGGGCTCCCTTCCATGCCACCACAAATAAAATGGGCCATCAAGGTCATGGTGAGATGCTCCTTAAAACCCAACACCCACTGTTTATTGTGGAGTGGAGAGTGATTTGGATTTAAAGTTCAGCCTCTGCTGCGTGGAGAGAGTTGTAAACACCTCACTCTCTTTAACAGATCTTTTGCTTCTTAGTTGCCAGCAAAAGAAGTGGTAGCAGGTGCCAGCCAGGCTCTGCCAGCCCTCTGCTTGCCCAGGTGCCTGCCTGGTGTTACTTGAAGCCTGTGGACCATCCAGATGAATAAACCACGAC
This sequence comes from Psittacus erithacus, assembly GCA_009867235.2. NCBI lineage: Eukaryota > Metazoa > Chordata > Aves > Psittaciformes > Psittacidae > Psittacus > Psittacus erithacus. The sequence continues at coordinate 106,802 of WYDI02027145.1, read as the reverse complement.
AAAGCGAGTGCAGCTCTAGCACCTCCCTGCTGGCAATCCTTGCTCGTGTTTTTGGAGGAAGTCACTGAAAGCTGCAAGTGCTGTAGTTGCCCTAGAAAGCAGCTTATGCGATTAGGCGGAAGGTCAAAAATAGAAAATCCCACAATGGCATGCCTAAAATACTGCGGGTGTGATCCAGTGACGGCTTTGCCACCTCCTTCTGCACCCCCTGAGGTGCAGCTCCCAAGGTCCTCATCTGGTTCTGGTACCGGCCCCGTTCCCCACAGGAGGTTGTGGACTCTTTCAGGCCAAAAGCTCTTGATGACTTTAATTTTATATGGAGGGGGGTTTGCATCTGCTTTTAAGACTGTGATGTGTTGGGCTTGTGACAGAGCCGCAGGCCTCCCTGCTGCAGGTGGCCAGGAGAATGGAGAGCTTTGCAATGCCTCCCAGCCCAGAAGACAGGCAATGGGTGGCCATGGAGAAGGTGCAGTGTCTCTGGGTGCTCTCCAGCCCAAGGGGAGCTATTTTTCTGGACCAGCTTCTCTCTCACAGTATTACCAAGGCATTCCTGGCAGCACCCAGGCCCCACTTTGCTGAGAAACACTCACCCTGCCTTTAAACCTTCACCTCTCCATCCTGTCCTCAGAGGCTAATTGCTCCACTTCTGCCTTCATTTCCAGTCTCCCAGGAGCCTGAGTAAAGCTGTCTTGCTAGCAATGGGTATAGCTGAATATGTGCCCATAACGACCCTCTTCAGACACTTCAAAACCCATCAACCCTGTCCCTCTGAAGCAAGTTTTTGCAAGTAGGCAGGAACCGGCACAGAGGAGGATGCTCCTGTCTCAGAGGAACACCAGGAACTGGTGCTGCTCACCAAGAACTGGGAAGGTCTTGGCTTTGGCATGGCCTGGGACCAGGAAACAACTCAAAACGTTGGGTATCTGCTGGGACGCAGGAAAAGCTCCCCTCGGCCGGCTGGGGCCAGCTGGTGAAGATCCCTCAGGGGAAGCTGCCAGGTTTGGGGCTGATGGAGACCTGCCCTGGGGAGGTGGAACCAGGATGATGCAATGGGCCACAGCTCTTGCACTGCTGAGGAACCCTGGCAGCGGGCTGGGGCCAGGGCAGGCAGGGAAAGTGGTCGTGGTAGCCAGAGCAGGTGCTGGATGGTCTCACGAAGTATGGGGCATGGCAGCCACTCTCACTGAGCTCCGGGGGCTGCCAGAGCTGTTGGCAATATCAGGAGAGCCTCAGTGTTTCAATACCTGTTTTCCCATGTGCCAGATGGAGCACAAAGTCTCAGTGTAGTCGATTTAGCAGCAAGCACGGTGGTAAGAAGCCTGTGGCAAACACCTTGTGTTTTCCCCATATGCAGACCAGTGCACTGCTAACGTATCCTCAGCCTCCTACCACAGCCCACTCACTGCCCTCCCTCTTTGCCGGCAAAGATGCTGGGGGCGGCTGGGGAGGTACAGTGGGGTAGGAAGCACGGGGCTGTAGCAACAGTGATGAATCCCAGCTGCAAGGAAGCATTCTTTGTTCATCGCCAGTTGCAGGAACTGCGGCTGGTGGTGGCTGCTGTAACCCAATTATGCTGATGGGGAAGCTCAAACAGTTGAGCACCAGCAGGGCCATGCATTTTTGTCCCATGAACTGTTTTCCAGGGGAGTAAAATCCCCTGTTTGATGGTTTTTTCCCTACTTCTTAGCCAGTGATGGCAGGTCTTGAAGGGACTTTCCATCTCTCACTAGTCTGGTTGGCAGGTCATGTTCAGCTGCACCTCAGCACTTGCAGGTTGGTCAATCACTGGACAAGCCTTTGCAAATCCACATTAAGTCATGCCAGCCTGCAGGGATGCCTCACTCAGTACCTCCATGATCTTTGTATTGTCTTGTTTATCCTCCTCCCTCTCCTTTTGTGTTTTTGCCTATCTGTGATCCTCCAGAGGCGTTTCAGCACCCTGGCTGGGCAGGATCAGTGCTGTACCAAGGAGAAAGTATAAATGTGATCTCTTCAAAGTTGATTTTATCACTATTTGTACCTGTGTTTTGTTTTGGCGGTTGTTTGTTTTTCATTTACCCAGCTTGCCAAGCTACTCCTGTGCTCAGTCAGTGCTGCAAGCTGGCATAACTAAGCATAGCTCTGCCCATCTGGGTAGGGATGTGTCTGCTGTGGGTCTGTTTTGTGTGAGCAGTGTTGGCATGGTGTTGAAATGCCAGCTTTGGTGATGGCATGGACAGGAGCCCCCTCTGCCACTGGTAGGGAGAGCAGGCACTGCCCCTTCCTCAGCGCCATGGTGGCGCCAGAGATGGTCACTTATTCCCATGAAAGGAGATGGGCACTCTCAGCACAGGGAGTTATTCCCACTCTTCCCCATGTTGCTTCAGCAGAACAGCTTCCAGCCCCACGGCACATGCAGCCCATCCCGCCACAGCACCTCTCTGCTGGGCTCTCCCAGCCGCCCGCGCTGGCACAAGGTGTGGAAAAGATGCAGAGAGTGTGGAAAGACCCAATGCAACCAAGGAATCTCCTCCATCTCCACTATATCATGGTGTGGGGATTCATACCACCCACCACCATGTTTGGGGATGTTTTGGCTGTTTTATCCTGTGGGCATTGCTAGTTTTCCAGAGGCAGCAGAAGTGTCCCACCAAACTTCCTCCGAGCCATGGCCCATCTGTGATAGCTGGTAGCAAAAGGGCTGAAGGTATGGAGGTCCCACACATCGGAGCCCCCCAGCTGGTGTCTATCTCTGCTGGGAAAGATGAAGACTTCTTTTGCCAGCCAGGCATTGTGAAACAACGGCCGTGCCATGAGCGAGAGGGTGGTGCCTGCAGGAAGCACGCGTGTGTTTAATATACGGGGTGAGAGCTTGGATTTTCAGAAGTAAACTTTGGGTCATGGTTTTGGGAGGTGCTGGGGTTGGGTTGGGTTTTTTTCCTGTTTGCTTTCTTCCATTGCAGCTCTAGGTCTCCTTCAAAAGATCTGGATTTCTGAAAGAGGGTGCTCAGCCTGGACTCCAAGCCCATATTCCTGGAGGTGGCAATGGAAAGCCCACCAGTAACCTGGAGCACCACTGGCTTTCTGGCTTTTCAAAGCCCAGCAAAGTCCTATGTGGATTATTTCATGATACCTCCAGTGCCTCTCCAGAGAAGAGAGCAAGCGAGCCCCCCCCTAACTACCTGCTGCAGGGATTTAGGGGGAAAATAGAAGGCGATGCCCATGCTGAGCACTGCCCCAGCCACAGAGCCCAGAGCTGAGGTGATGTGAGCATCATGAGGACCGCACCCCAGCACTGTGAAATGAGGGCTAAAGGCAGACCTGCCCTGTCTGAGCAAATAACACAGTCTGTCGGGACATTTAGTTGCAGCTTGGCTGTTTGCCCCTGTTACGAGGCTTGGCAAGGAGAGGATTGCATTCCTTGCAACATCCCCACTGGAGGTAACGTGGGTTGCCAGCGGTGTTTGCCTATGGGGACACGCAGCAAACAACCTGGCTGTTTGTCCTGGCCTCCTGCCTGGAGGTTGGTACCAAGTGGTGCTGCTGTCCTGCAAAACAGACCCGCACTTGCCACAGGAGGAGGCATCTCTTCAACTGCAGGGAGCCCAGATGCCAGGTGTTTCGGAAGAAGCAGATGAGCGGGTGCCATGGCGATGGGGGAAGCTGCCCCATGTGCTGCTTTGCTTCATTGGAGGCTGTGGCGCCATCATAGTCACCAAGTTAAACATTGCAGGAAGTATACTTTACTCCTTCCTTGATCAGCTGCTGCTGAATCATTCAGCATTTGTCCTGATTACAAGGCCCTTATCACAGCTTTTTACTGCTTCACCCCCACCATTTCCCCCTTCCTGGAACACCGCGGTTCATATCCTGACCCCCTGGGTGTTTCCATGCTCTGTGTTTGCAGAGTGCCAGGGTTTCCATCCTGGCTCTGTTAGCTGGGCTCAGCATCCCCACTGCCTTCCTGAAGCACATGTCAGCTCTGGTGAAGAGCTCTGCCTCACTGAACCAGGGGGATTTAGCTGCAGCACCCAGCATGTTTCTGGCTGCTGCACATCCACCCTGCATGTTGGCATCACTACTCCCACGGTGCCGTACTCCTTCTCATTGCTGGTTTGCAGATCCAGATTATTAGTGCAAAATGCCACTGATCCCAATGGCATCACCTCGCCGACTGGGAGGCCAGCAGCTGATCAGTAGCTGCCCACCATGGAGCCAGCACCTTTGGCATCATGGCAGGCAGGCAGTGAGGCAGCAAGGGCTTGGGTGAAATCCACCATCTGGCCTGAGTCACAGCCCTCTGCACCCACTGAGTCAGTCTGGCCTCTTCAACACCCCATCAGCTTGGACTACAAATCAATCCCCACTGTTCTGGAACAGGAATAGGGCAAACCAGGCAGTTAGAGTTGCCCAAGAAGCCAAGCATGGGTGTGGATGGGAGATTGCAGAATATACATGTTTTGCCCAGTTAAGTCTCTCCTGAGACATTTCTGCCCTCCGCAGCACCCTGGACGCCCCCTCAGTGTGCTCTGATAGCAAAATGTGTCTGATGTGCAAGGCGAGAGTCCACCCTGAAAAGGACCTAAACACCACGCATGTGGACATGCCTGGTGACTCATTTTTCTCCCCTCTGCAGGGCAAGAAGGATGGGGTCCTCAGGAGCACAATTCATGGCTGGTCTCCTGAGGATGGAAGCCCTTGTCTGGTTCGCAGGCCATCCCAGCAGGAGTATGCTGAAATTCCAGTGTGGCCTTAATCCAGGCAAAATCACACAGGGAGTTTCCAGCCACCCATGGGGACGGCAGATGGGTACGGCCAGTGCTGAGTGTGCTGGTGAGGCTGGTGTATGGAGAAAATTTGGGTCTTATGTAGGGGTTTCAGCTTTTCCCCCCCACCACACACCATAGTCTTGGCTAAACTACACAGCCCCTTTTGGTCCCACCCCTGTCCTGCTCAGGAAGCCTGAGCAAGGAGAGGCTGCCCCCCTCCCAGAAGCAGTTTACTGCGTCCGTGTACTTATGCTGCAGCTGATTAAAGCTCCAAGGCAATTACAGGGTATGGGGTGTATAAATAGGAGGTGCTGTGGTGTTGCAGGCTGGGGAGAGGAGCTGCTTGACTTTGCTGGAGAGTATCTGAGGAGGTATTTGGGGCTTGCTTCTGCATTTCTCACACTCCCTCACACTCAGGCTAAGGCGCTGGGTCACCTTCATGGGACCGTGACTTCCAGTAGTGGTTTGTGATGATCAGCACTGTACTCGAGGCATTTTTTTGTGTCCCTGACTTAGTGGTGTCTTCCCTCCCTGACAAGGATGCTTGAAGCCGCTGGAAAGCCTGATAAAAGCAGACCCTGGAAAGCCATGACCATTGCCATGAGTTTTAAACTCATGTTTTTTAAACATTGCCCAAACTCCTGAGTTTGAGAGGTCGCTACAGTTTTGTTTTCAAGGACTGTATCTCAACCTGCAACAGTGAACTAATAAAAGATAATCTCAAAGGAGAGGTGAACCCAGCCGTGCACCGGGCACTGAGCATCCCTCACGTCTCAGCATTCTTTTCTTCTTGATAATTTGAATTTTTGTTTCTTTTCTCCTCAGAAGTCAGCTCTCTGTGTGCTGTGCTGGCTCCTATCTGGATGGATCCAGCTTTTACTGCTGCTCCACCTTCCTATCTCCTGGAGCTAGACAGCAGTTAAGAAATGGCATTCATGTGCATATACATGTTGTATACGAAGGGATTCTCTATTAATCTTAAAGATGCTTTGATCAGAAAAGTAATAACTTGCTGGCATGAATTACTTTACAAATTTTGCTTTTGTGGAGAGAAGCTCCTTGGCTTGAGATTTTCCTTCCTAGCAGAAACAAGTTATATCTGATGAACTAACCTTGCTGCTTTTGCTCTCAAAGCAGTAATTTACTCTCCAAGCAGTGGCATCACAACTTACCATCCCTGCAGCACCATTTATTAGGCAGCGCAGTCAGCCAGGAGGATAATACAGGGTGCAAGCAATGTGGTTACTATCTGTGCTGCACTGTCTGACATGGCTTTCCTCTTCTCAGTGTATTTTCAGACACACAAACTAGCGGAGAAATGTTTTTCTTCATGTGAGGAAATTCAAGTCACCACAAGATCAAATTTATCCCACAGAGCAGCAGCTACAGCTCCCAGTAGATCCAGTGGAAAATAGCTGTAAACCAGCAAATTCCACTTTGGCCCATACAGCTGCAGAGCCGTAAAACATTTGGATGTTTCCCTGCACAAAGCTCCTGTAAAGGCTTCCTGCAGCCTTGACTCCTCGCCAGCCCAGCCTCCAGAGTTGCCTGAGCCTAACCAGAACTTTCCAAAGAAATTCCTGTCAAAAGCTTCCCAGTTCTCTGGCTTGTGTTTTGTGCAGCACTGTGATGTGAAAATATTGATTCTGGACTATAGAGCAGCTGCTTTGTATATTTGACCAATGCAATGGTACCAAAGTTTGGCCTGAACTGTCCTTGTCTGGTTCCTTTTTTATCTTTTTAATGCAGCCTTAAAAACGCAGTGGGTATTGACATTAGGAAGAGCCAAATATAGCAATGATGCAGCATAAATCCTGTGGCCAGCCAATATTGTCTGCCTCGGCTGCACATCTCTTTTAATTTTTTTTTTTCTTTTACCTTCCAGATTTTACAAGGGCATTTCAGGAGAATTTTAAGCATTTATGCAGAAACAGGGAGAAGTCAGACTGAGCGTTTGCTGGCTGAAAACATACAAAAAACCCAAGAAGCATTTGCAGTACCACAGTGTTTCTATAGGCAAGCTGGGAGGTGCTCGGCTCTGTTCAAACCTGAGCCTATTGTTTTTCCTGCTGCTGAAGGAGCCTTGCCCCAGGCCAGGACCCTGTTTCACCCCTCCGTGCTGATGCACTGCTGCTACATCTGCAGCCAATGACGAGGGATTTGGTGCAGAGGCTTCAAATACATGGGGCCAAGTTCCTATTAGCATGAATTAACACTGAGCATCCGCCCCTCTCTAGCAAGGCATAATTCATCCCGTGGCAGGGGGCTGCAGCTCCAGCTATTGCTTTGTTTTCTTCCAGGTTCATTGCAAATGGCACATCCCAATCTCTGTTATCTCATAGGGACCAAGGATTTCACACTGTCCACCACCATCAGACAGTAGGTTTCAGTCTGTACCCCGAGGACGGGAGTGTAACAGGCCAGCTGGGAGGTTGGGGAACTGCATCTCTGCTTTGCGTCTCTAACAACAGCCTTCAGCTGCTTTAATTGTACTGTCTACCTCCCTTTTTCACGGCCTTGCAATCAGCAAATAAAGGTGAGTGAAAGGCATAATCAGTTGTGTGTGGCTTTATAGTCTTCTCCTCTGCCTTTTGGGCTGGCTGCAGCTTGGTAGCCATGCACAGGGAGGCAGAGCCTGCTCCTGCACCCTCACCACCTCTGCCTTTCTCAGGGCCTGATTTGGACAGGGCCTGATCCGGACAGGGCATGGTTTCACTCGCAAATCCTCCACAGACTGAGGTATTTTTAATGTTCTTATTATACCTGCTAATAACTTGAAGAAATGAGACCCGAAGCATGCTGGTCACAGATGGACCTGCCCAAGAATTTCTGTGCCTTGGGCTTTTTTAGCAATTTCTATGAGCCAACCTTTACATGAGGTTTTGAAGCTGAAATTGTTACAGGGATCTGAAGTGCATCCCTTGCTCACTGCTCGCTAAGTGCCAGTCAAAACTCTTTCTCATTTGGTTAACACTGGCTCAGCTTGTGCCTGTGCCTACTCCAACTGTGATTTGGGTGGGAGCAGTGCTTGGAAGTGATCTGGCCCCATGCTCTGCACACCATGCTCTTCTGCCAGGGAGCTCTGAGAGGCTCTGGTGATCAGCTATTTCCACAAAGCCACAAATGATTCTACCTGCAGCTCCACAGCCCTGCAGCAGAGATCTGTGCCGTAATAGCCACTTTGCTCTCCCTCAGTGGTGTCCAAGTGAGGTGTCATGATGGGTTAAGTCAAAGGTTAACCTTGGATGAGGGAGCATTTAAAGGTACGTTTGATTTCACTTGCAAGAGGTTTGGCGTCTCTGGATCAAAAACTTTGCAGAACTTGGTACCACTTGAAACTGGGTACATTGTAAAAAATTTCCTATCAGCTGGGTGTCCAAGCTGAGCTATGGGCATCTTCCAGCATTGCATCTCCCACCACTGCTCTGCACTGGTAAATGAGACATGCTACATGAGGGCAGATGTAGGAGCCAATGTGTATTTAATCTTCCACTACTCTGTGAACCGTATCAGCACAAGCCAGCCTATAAATTTGCAGCCAGCCTTGAGGACATTGTATCCGCAGCACCTGCCATGGGATCCAGCTGGGGACTGAGCATCAACTCTCCTTGAACTGGGATTCTCCATGTCCAGGTGGTGCGGAAAAGCAGCCTGACCTGCCCCGCCAGCTCCATGATTGCTTGATGCTAGAGGAAAGGTATTGTCTCTTACCACCTGCAGCCTGCTTTTATCTCCACTTGCCAGCATCCTGTTCCCTTACTTGTTCAAAGTCTTTTTAAAAGGCCAAAAGGCAAAGAAAGAAGATAAAGGGTAAGGGATTTCCTCCCAGGCATGGCTCGGTGATGCTGCGGGTTGAGCACCTGAGTCTGGCTATTTCGGACACAAAACAGAGAAAGTGGGTGGTAAAGGCATGGCTCCTTTGGATGCCATGGCCATGTATGCCTGGGCCCAGCAAGGAGCACTGGGGATGTCTCTGCTGATGGGGTTCATGGTGATGCACTGGAGCTGGGATTGGCAAGGGAGCTGTGCTGTTCTCCTCACTGATTTTGGGTTGGTGAAATCCAAACCTTTCTGGATTGCATCCCAGCGTCTTACGCAGCTCTATAGGATGGCAGGTCCAAGGAGGTATCAAAGGTGGATCGTAGGCTTCCCACTGAGCCCAGTGGCAATTCTGTGGAGGCTGGTGGGTCTTATGAGGCTGCGCCTCGCCTCTGCATTTAGGAGAGAGGAAGCAAAAAAGATCCAGCTTTGTTTCCAGCCTCTTCAGCTTTCTCACAGAGCTGGAGAACTCTGAAAACAAAGTATTGAGAGAGGGAAGGAAAATCTTGTATAAATGAGACACATGGTGTGGCCTCTGAAGGTAGGAGCTCTTGTCTGTTGTCTTGGTCTCATGGGAAGCTGCTGCTGTGGTGGGACTATGTCCGATGCACATTGGACAACCTTGTGAAAGCATCCTCAGGACCATCATGGGACACCTTTACTCTCTCCAGCTCATCTTAAAAGGTGAGGAGCTGAGGAACTTGCCTAGAGGAGCTCTTGACAAGCAACAGGATGATGTGCTGTGAGCAACCTGGTGCATGTCTGCAACTCAGGTTAGGTATCTCACTCCGTTCAGCTCACATAGGGGCATTGGGGGAGAGCTGAACATCAGATAACCTGGCAAGACCAAAGCAAGATCAGTTGAGAAAACTAGCCTGGCTTTCAACTACTGCCAGTCCCAGCAGAAGCCGGAGATGGAGCAATCTCGTCTCAGATAAAACAGCTTGCTGGGCTTTGTTGCCAGCCTTTGTCTGCCTGTGGGTGGTTTTCCACAAGGCCAGTTCCCCACTCCCTGTGAAGCTGTGCAAATCTTGCGTATCACCACAAAACATGAAGGGATGAGCTACAAACCAGAGCTCACAGATCACTTGAATTCAGCTTAAAGCAAAGGTGAGGGTTATTCCTGTCCCCATATGGAGATTTGCTCTCCTGGGGGCCACATGAATACACTGAAGTGATGACAGCAAGGACAAAGTCTTCAGATAGAGATGCTTCTGGAGAAATCCCAGAGGCTCCAGGCTACTTACTGAGGACAGAGGAACAGGAGAGGGTTTGGGGGGACTTAACACTCAGAAGAGGGGTGAAAATGAAACTCACTGCAGTATCTGAAGCTACTTGTGCCCTGTCTGGCTTAGCACTGTTGAAGGGTGTCTTCCTTACGGCATTTAAAAGAAAGTCTAAAGCTTCTTTAGGCTGCCAGTATATCCCAGCAGTTTATTTTTAGCTGAGGTGGCTTGTGACAGCACAGTGGTGTTGCAACACTACAGTTCTTGTTTGTGGTTCCCCTGCACTTTGGTACTGGAGTAAGTGAGGACTCATTGTGCTGGAAAGTGCTTGCAGAGATTTTGCAAGAAATGGGTCCCTCCCAAGGAGGCAGCATCTGAAGAAAAAAGACTTGCAAAAGCAGAAAGAAGAAAGTGGAGTTGGCCTCAAGTGCAGCCTGCTGCAAAGCAATGTTGCCCTGGATCTGTGTCCTCATTGCAGCCCCACAGATCCACTATGGCATGAGCTATCTAAACCGACCTCACCACCATGTGCTGCCCAAGCAGCCTGTGGACCTTCAAGGGAATGATGATGAGAGGCTCCTGCCACGGGTTATGCCTCCTTCCAGGCCTCCTGCTAGCCTTGCTGTTTCTTGCAGTCCCTAAGGGCTTGCACAGCTGCTTTCCCCTCCATCCCCTTCATGAGCATGAACTACACCTCTAAATCGGCTTTTCTAACTCTAGCACTGTCAGCATAACTGTGAAGTGGCTGCAAGGCGAACCAGCACAGGACCAAGGAGGACACAAAGATGAACTCTGGGGACTGAAAGGAAATCTATACCTACAACTCATCACTGTAACTAAACCTGTCTGCAAGAAGCAGACTTCACGGTTCAGCTTCTTACCTGGTATAAGAGATGAAACGTCAAAGGAATAAAGATCTGGTCTCCTTGGTTACTGTCCCTTCACTGGCACGTGCTTTGAACCTATTTAAATCCATTAACTTCTGCCCAGGGTAATACAAAACAGGATGAGGTACCTGATGTGCTTCTTTTTTAGGCGACACAACCTGAGATTATAGCTGTGCTAGCTTGGTATGCTGCACCATAAATCCCTACATGTTAGTTCTCTGTCTCCTCCTCAACAGCACACTAACAGCTTTCTGCTTGTTTTATGATTTCATGGAGTTGCTCGACTGCCACAAATTAATTCATCTTGGCTACAGGGTAGGCAGCAGCTCAGGCAGCCCAAGAGCAAATAAGGTCAGGATTTCAGCAACAGACCATTTAGAGAACTTGCTGGGACTCAAGCTGAACAGCCTCTTTGCTCTGATTTTTATTTGGAACTCTGCTGTCTTGCCTTGTTTGCAAGTTCTGTCCCGTTGGTGAGGCCGATGTAAAGCCAAACCCAGAAGAGTTCGGCAGATGACTCTGCTCCATACAGGGAGCAAGGATTTGGACAGGGGCAGCATTTGGCTCACAAACATACAGTCACTACAAATAATTATTGACTTAAAATCCCTTTTCTGATGTCCCAACTTTCGTTTGATGATGTTAGAAGGTCAGAAGGAAAATTAAAGCTTTTTTTCCCTAATCCCTTTAAGTGCTAAATTCATGGAAAGCAATTCAAATAACAATTTAGATTAAGGCAATAGCCTCAGATGATGAAGAAACTCTGATCCTCAAAGGGTGCCTGAATGAAATGCAGCTTTTCAGAATGAGATTGGAATTGCCCTTAGCCTCCTGTTACGAAGATCCTCCCTGTTGGCCTGGTAAGTGAATAATCCAAGACTGCCATGGTTATTGGCAGTGCTCAGCTCTGCAACATGCCCTTAGATCACAGCAAAACACTTTGAGCAGTAACAATAAATACAGGGGAAAAGGAAGATCTGTGTCAGACTGGCTCCGAATTAATGTTTCACAAACAAATCATTACTGCTGCCAGTGAAAAGTGTTTATCAGGTTGATGCCCTTGTTAGAGCTGAAATACCTCTTTGTTTTTTTCTTTTTCTCCTCCCTGTCTAGCCTTTTTCCAAGCTTTCTCTTCAGAGTGCAGAGTGAGGATACCCTGATGGAAAGGAGGGATACCCTCTTAGAGAGTACATAGCACAGTGGGGGGGCAGATACAAAGGAGAACTCAGAAGAGGGCTTGAGGGCAGTGTGGCTCCTTTCTCCCCTGACCCGCTGTCCCAGACCCTGCTCCAACAGGGTGCCCTCAACACAAGCAGGCATTAATACAACAGGCTGTGAGGTAGTAGATAACATCTTGTGCAGTTTAGTTGGGTTTCAGCCAGCTCGTTTCCTTGGTGCCTCTGTTGATAGAAGGGCTTTTACTGCACATACAAGCCTTAGCAGAAACAAAACTTGTGTCTCCTCTTTTAATAGGAGAATTGATAGATACAATGCTGTCAGCAAAATATATTTTCCATGTATGGCTCTGGGTAGGAAAAGAGCCTGCCCCTGCAGCTATGCTTAGCAAGCAAGAGAAAGTCCTGGGGACAGGAGCCCAGGTTCATTGCTGAACAGCAGGGAGCAGCCAGCCAGCCTGTGCGGCAGCTGAATATCAAGGGAGATGCCTGGCTGTACCCCTAAAACAAGAGCACCCCTAAGGGCTAGGCTGATAACATGTCCTGTTATCTTTCCAGAGTGTTGCCTATGTCATGGGCCTGCTGCCAAGGCTGCCTCTTGGCTTCTCCTCCAAAGCCCTGCTCAGGATTGGAGAGGAAACCATACAGAGGGAAAACCATCCTGGACTTTCACACCAAGCCTGAGGGGTGATGGATTTTGATAGCACAGTCCCTATAAACCGATAGTTTTACTGTTATTATTCCCATGTCAAACAGCCCTTTGTAATCTAAAGCACAGCAGAAGTGACATGTTGAGTTCCCACATACCACTCTAGAACAGCAGTTCCAGCCATCCTCCTATCCAGATCCCTTGGTCTGAATTTTCCCTTTTTTCTTTCTTCCAGTTTTAGATTTGCCTAGGAAATTTCTTGTCTTGAGAACAGTTCTGAGAAACATGTTTTCCATGACTGGTTCCTTCAGAAATGTTATTACTGGCCTGGGATTATTCTTATACAATAAGATTAAGTTTCTCTTGCTGGAAAATTCAGACACTACAAATTTTTATGTCAAAACCCAAACAAGTAATAACAAGTAATTTCCTATGAACTTACACAATCTGGCATTGCTAGTCTTCCATGGGAAAATGCTTTATTCCAGTGTCTGTGTGTCTATTTCTAAGGGAACTAGCAAATAGGGTGAAAGGAAAAACACACAGGATAATTACAAACCCCTACTTATCAACCTGCTTCTAACCATTCTTTGGAGTGGTAGGTAAACATGCAAAACACTAAACCAGTCTGTATTTTCGTGCTGCTTTGAAGTGCAAGTTCCAAAGAAACTTTAACTCGCATCACTTCAGCATTTCCATAACTGACTAGTGCTGGTGTCTTTGTGCAGCAGCCACTGTTTGGCTTTCCAAAACAAAGTCCAAAACAGGTAACTTAGTTAGAGATGACATGTCCTTTACCAAGATAAGAGAAGAGCAAAGAAGGGAGCTGTTAAAGTCTTGTGGACAAGTCTCACCTCTGTCCGTCTCATATACTACAGGATATTGCCACCATGCAACCTCTGGTGCTTCAGGGTGGCATTTTCAAGGCACAAACAGGTTCTTGGTTTGCAGAAGGGGAATCAAGGTCCTTGGAGTTTTTCAGAGGTGATTTTTCAGGGGTGCTTTGATCAGGGTATGCTCCCTGCTTCAGGTAATCACGTGCATTTCATGGTTCCTTTTTTCTTGTGGCTGCAGCAGATAACCTTGTGTAAATCTCTGGAGCAGTATGGCAAGGGGAGGTGCTGGGTGTCGACACTCGGGAGCCTCTGCCATCAGCAGATGCAGGTGTTGGCAAGTGCAGACCAGCTTCTAAAAATATCCTGCATGCTTTATTCTTGTTTCAAAGACCATTAAGTATTTCTATGAGAGTCTTTTTCACCTTCAGCATGGAGAACTGCCTAATACTCCCACACATCCTTCATAATCCCCTGAATCTCAGGTTCTTCCAAATGGGAATATCTGGGCTGCAGATTTGTGCAACAAACCTTTAGTGTTGTGTGGAGGCATCAAGCAATACAGGCAATGAACCTGAATTTCTTCTTGTCTCAGCTGCCCTTACAACACTGTAATTCTACCAAGTGCAGGCTGTGGTTTTACTTGCCATATCTGTAAAGGGCACAATCAAATTCAATTGCTCTTCACATGTGCATAATTTGCACACAATACTTTTTAACCTAGAATATTTAGGTCTGCCTCATAAATAGCAATGAAGTGTTGTGAGGAAGTATTGGCTCACTCATAAGCACCTTACCAAACTCAACGCAATCCTGCAAAGGCAGGAGAGACCAAGGGTCAGCCTTAAAAGCAAAGGCAAGTTGCTTTCCTCTTGCTCTGGGTTTGCTGCTGCATTTCCTGCATGTGTGCTCTGTGATTCTTAGCAGTCCTGGTGTTTTAGTCATCCTAATGTGTTTGCTTAGGCACCGACATTAGTGTCAGAAGAACTTAATGCAAAGGAAACTTCCCAGGACTGCACTGGTTTTTGCCAGAGCAATCAGTCTTGTGTTGGATGTGTATACACCATGCGGCATTTACTACTGCGGGATGGATAACGAATTGCCCACAAATTCTGCTTCCCACTAGGCCATCTGTAAAAGCTGCTGTGCCCTATATGGGGTGCCTGTGGGTCCTCCTACACTCACATCATCCTCCAATGACAACAAATCTGAGCCAAGGATGGAAATATTTATTCTTGTCTGATGCTGCTATCTCATTTTGAGCTGATGATTCAAACCAATATCACTGAAGCTGCGCTATGGTGACAGCCCTTCACCCTGGCCTCTGTTCATGAAAATTCTTGTTTCCCATCAACCTAATTAGGGCTGGGTAATTGTAGGTAAGGTTCAGGCTGTAGAAGCCCCTGGCAAGGTGTCTGACCCCTTTCCCAGTCCCCAGCAAATGCAATGCCTGGCTGCCTGTGGAGCTGGCCAGCATTTCTCTTGTACCCCCAGGTCTTTTCAATGCAAGCCGCTCGGTTTGGGAGCACAGCTTTAAACGAGGCTCATTCTAGCCTAGCTGTGGGATTTGGGGCAGAGGGTTTAGCCAAGAGCCTTCCCATGTGACCCCATTTTTTAGTAAGCAACTGCAAGGCTCTGTCTTTGGGCTCTCCTTAGGCAAATGAGAAGAGACCTGCCTTGCACGCTGCTTTAAGAAGTCCTTTTTCCTTCATGATTTGTTTGCTGCTTTGATTATGGGGTTTTTTTTCAAGTTTCTGTGTCTTTGATGTAAAGGAAACAGTTACAAGGAATTTGAGCTGAGCTGTGGAGGTGAAGTAATTGGAGATTACATTTTAATCTGCTGCTGGAGTTTTGAAGGCAACTCTTAGAGTGACTTTTGTTTTGTAATCTCTTCTTTCCCCTTTGTAGCAGAAAATGAGCTTTCTGGGGATTCTTGTCCATCACATCTTGCCAGAGATGGGTGAATCCTCTCTGGGTCCATTTGGTACCTCTCAGGAAGTGGTGCTTTACTGTCACTGACCTTCTGCAGATAGGCTTTGCCTGTAAAGATGCCTCCAGTGCCTACAGCCTTCCTGCCACACATGCTCCCTTTCCCAGAGGCAAATACTCATTAGCTGTGAAAAGGAAAGCACAATAATAATATTAATACCAAATAAACCCAAACCATTGCTTACCTCAGGTGTTTTTTTCTATGAGTTCCAGTGCCAAACCCTTATGCCTGGAACTATCCAGAGCTAATTCATCTTTATAGATGCCCAGAGTCACCCTAATAGCTGCTGCCTCAAAAATATGCTTCCCTGCCCCTGCATGGTACCTGTATGTTGTGCTCATGGGCCCTTCAGAGCTTGGCAGTGACTGGCTCCTACTCACAGCACACAGTCCCAGTGTCCTTGAAGACAGAAGGTGGAGAATCCCATTCCTGCGCGGGAGCTTTCTGGAGGGAGCAGGGAAGCGGCGAGGCTGGTTTGCTCTTCCCACATGCCAATTTACTGTAACGCAAGGCAAGTCACCTCATATGCTATCATCAAAGTGGTGGTGGTTATTCCAGGGGATTTTTGGGGTGGATTTGCCTAAGGCTGGTGCTTGAGCTGGAGAGGCCATTAATTAGAGCAAACAGTTTTGACTTTCAGCCTCTTCTGAGAAACTGAGGATCATTTTAAAGAGACAGATCCCTCGAAGGGCCTTGTGCCAATCTCCTTGCCATGCCAGGAGGGTCTGAGCCAGCCTGGCTCATCCCATCCCATCTGCACTTCCTGCTCTTTTGAGGATTTAACATCTCCACTACAAATCCATAGTTTCAAGACTAAGAGAACTGACTTTCTTTCCATATATATATTTCTGGAATAGAGAGATCATTACAAACAATGCAACTATGAACAATTAGTTTCTATGTGATCACTGCAAAGAATATGTAAATCCCAAATGTCAGTTTTTCAGCCTGTGGAGAAGGGGTGCAAGCTTCCACTCCTCCAGCTGGCTGCCTGAGCTGAAGCCAGCAGTTTTACACTGCCAGTGAGCAGAATTTGGAGTATTTGGGTGCAGAGAGGATTTCTGCAGCAGCTTCGTCCCTGTCACCATGTGTTTCGGCAGCTGAAACATGGAACTTCTTAAAGAGCATGCCATCAGATTTCCTCGCATGGTGCAACTCACTGGACCCTTGGCATTTTGAGCCCATAGAAAGATTTCTTGCTCAGGGCTTTGTTAGTGTTTGATGTTTTAAAAACACTAAGTAGACACTACTCTCCTAATCCTGCCAGACTCGCAAAGAAGCAGATATGTAATCCTTCATGGGTATTAAATTTAATAGCAATAAAGTGTATTTAAGAATTACTCTGTCAAATGCTTGCCTAAGCAGAGGAAAATATTCTTAATTTAAACTTCTTCAGAACTCTGTTTGCAGCTGTTATTGTCTGTGAAATCGTCCCCTGCATGTGTGGAAGTAAAGATGAGAAAAGTCAGCAACAGGCAGTCCCAGGCCACTCTTTTCTGGACACTTGTGGGAGAAACATTTTCCTGTAATACATGACCATATTCACATGCTTAGTGAACATGCTAAGTGCACATACTACATGCTAATGTATATTATATATATACACATATATATGTATATAGTATATACACATAATACATGCTAAGCGCACATACTTCTGTACAGCTGCTTTTTTATACATAACAGCAGATGTAGATGTACTCAGGGCACCCGTGTGTATAAGGAAAAGCCCCAAGCTGCATGATGTATATTCATGCCATAGAAGGATTTGAGGAGATGGGAGGGAATTGTACTGGAGACTGGGAAAGGGAGGAGGTGGGAGCTGTGCTACAGACAGGATCAGCCGGCTCTGGAAGCCATCCCTATACAGTGTGAGCAACAGAGCAGGTGGGGATTGGGGGGCATGTGGGGGGCACACCCCTGAGGAGGGAAGCAGTAAGGAAAAGATCCTGGTTTTGGATCCCCTCCTAACTCAGGAACTGTCATTTGGCTTTGCTTGGGTTTCGGCCAAAACACGGGGGCAAGCAGCTAGGTTTGCCAGCTGAAATGCAGGTTTCTCATCTGAGTAAACAGCTGAGTTAACTACCTAATTTAACAATAATTTTAACAGGTGATTAAAAGCTTTAACTCAGCCTCTTCTGTTGGCATGAAATGGATGAAAGGTCTTTCTCTGACCCTCAGTCCCATAGTGTCATAGCTGGGAGCCCTGGTGCAGGCAAGAGGATGAGGTGAAGCTGCCATGGTGGTGGTACCCAGGCACAGGTCATGGGGGGAGGTATCCCATAAAAAAATGGCTTTGTGAGACTTCAAGTGGAGAAAAAAGAGGAAAACTCCAGGTACACTGGCTGTGAGCTACACTGCAGGATGTGGTGGGCAGAACAGGAATGATGCCGAGTGACTTTTCTGCATGCATCAATTCCCATCCTCCTCCCGCCAGCTGTGGCAAGAGACACCAAGAGTTTGGAGCAAAGAAGCACTTCAGAGGTGAGACCTGCTGAGGTCCAGCTCATATACAGTCTGTCACTTCCTACCAGGGTATCGCACAAACAAATCCCGCCCAACATGACTTCCCCCTCTCCACCTCCACTCGCCACCCCCTGCCAGCCTGGTAGTCAGACAAACACACAGTTTTGCTGTGGCTTGCATGCAAACTTTTTTCATCTGACAAAATGAGCCCTGTGGTATAGCCTGGGTGCTTCTAGCAGCCAGCACAGGAACTGCTGGAGACCACAGGATAATTAAGCAGCCTTTAAAAAGTTTCCGTAAGAGATATGATAAAGTGCTGACTCTCGAGATGGGGAAACCTGGAGAAAGGTGACAGGGTTTCCCTGCCACTACCCTCCCTTTTCCTCTCCTGAGACCAGCTATCAGTGGCTGCCTTCTCTCTAACACCGAGGCAGTGCTGAAAGATGCTCCTTCATTATCAGATGCACTGATCATCCCTGCCACAGGCTCTGAATGCTGCAAAGGGGACCCTTGGAGCATATGGCTGACCCATGTGGGGCTGGAGTTAGCTCAGCCCCTTCCTCTTAACAGGGTTTATTTGCATCCAAACTGTGTCTGGTCAGTGTTGGCGTCTCTAGGCTGCTCTCTTCCTTTCTCGATCTAGCCTGCTTGAACATGAATGTGGTCTGCATAGAGAGCCAGGGCAAGAGATGGAGTTTGCAGATGTCTCCCCTTAAAAGCCCAGCAAAGTGAGTAGGAAATCCCCTGCCCCAGGTTGAAGTAACAGGGCCAGGCCCAGCACTGAAGTGAGTTTCAGTTTAATTCTGATCTGAAGAGGGGAGGAGGAGCCTGAGCCAGCATGGCTCCCATTGCTTTTAACCTCAGATAGCCCCATGTAGAAGTCTGTGCACTAAAATCCTGTGACCACAGGGACTGGCAGCTGCCTGCAGCGTTCCTCCGTAGCAACCCGCAAACTCCTTTGGTAGGAGCCTGGGGTTTCAGCAGGGAGTTTTAACTCCTAAGGATTGGGTACTGGATACATAGTCAGTCTTTTGCTGTAAAGTGAGGCTTTATGGGGACAAATCTCTGCAAGCATGTGTTGGAAAACCATCAACTAGATCATGATGTTAGGTTCTTTTTAAAGCAACACAGGTATTGTATTTGCTACACAAAATACATACCCCTCGGAAAGCGTTTAATCTATAGTGTTTGACATTAGCAAAAACCTATGAGATAAACATCTTTTGGCTGGAGAATTTGAGCTGATTTCCACTATGGAATAAACAGACTGAAGTCTCCTAAACTTATTTTTCACAGAGTTCAAAATGTGTGATAAAAGGCACATATTTCTGTGCCCAAGTCAACCCTTGCAAACAGAATGTCACATTAATGTTTGCTTAGAAACACCTTCCCTTGGAGCAGCCAGCCTTGACCCTTTCTGGCAGCATGAACATATATATATATGTATATATAATTTCAGTGGCTTTTCAGACTGTCTTGACCAGCCGCTGCCAGAAGCTGCTTAGGAGCTGCCTTCCTCTTGAGGCAAGGACACAAACAAGAATTTGTATTATGCTCTCAATTTCTTCTAAAAAGGTAAAATTGCCTTTTTAACAAGAAAGGTTGGCTGATCACGGGCTATTCTGTGGTGGATGCTTTGTACCTGACGACTGATGAAGGCTGTAAATCTGCTCACAGTAGAGTGATACTGATTTACATGGGCTGAGCATTGGGACCATCAGATTTCCATCAGACGGGGTGACTTTTGACTACCAGTTATGTTCTGTGGAGTGAGGGAAAAAATTCACCCAAGCAAAGGCGGCTGCTTGCCTCTACGTCTGTGGCAGCACAATATTGGTCTCTTAATTTCCTACTGATTAAACTGTAGGAAAACAAAATCTGCTTTGCCTGAAGCAATTTGGCTTCTGCTCAAAAGCTTTCTTATCAAAATGAAATATCATTTCTGTGAAACTGTTAGCAGGAGAATAAATGTAGTTATAAAAGAAGCTATTTGTAAAACCCAAGTGGGGAGCAGCAAAATGCTGTAATTTAAGGGGGAAACTCCACAAGGGCTCTGGAGGGCAAAACTGCTTATAAAGCCCATGTTTCATCAGCATTATCTAGTTAGTGGGTTTGTTCAGCAGCCCGTCATGCAGATACGGAAGCATTTTCTTTGCTAACATCTCTCGTGGCTTGTCTAAAGGATGAGCCAGTTGGCATGGGGCTGGTGGGAAACCAGTTTGATATCAGTGTCCCCAGGCCCCAAAGTACCATTGCTGGCATCTTGTTGAGAAGCACAAGGCAAGAAATGATGGTGAAGCAGGGAAATGAAGTGTGAGCGAAAGAAACAACTTCTATAATCCCATATAATGTTGAGTAAATAATAGGTTGTTCTATTCGTGGGAAGTAGCCACAAGAGGGAGATGTGATTGGATGTACTAAATCTAGGTCTTTAATAGGCAAAAATATCGAGGAATTGAATATTAACTCAGAGATCACTGGAAGCCCAGGAAGAAATTTCACTGCATGAGCCTGAAGTTTTGGGCAACCAAATACCCACTGACCAAAATTTAGGAAGTACTTTTACAATAGCAAAATTATTTGTGATTATTTTTTCCCCTAATATCTAATGAAAAAATGTGTTTTCTTGAATACTGCCTGAATTACACTAATGATTTTAAGAAATAAAGAGGGAAAAGGTTGACTTCCCCAAAACCCAAACGAAACAAGGGGTCAGATTTTCATTGCAAGTTGATGTAAAATGAATTTTTGATCAGTGAACCAAAATATTCCTCATTTAGATGTAATTATCTCACCCTTAAGGGCAGACTGACCAAGTGATGTTGAAGCATTTTGGAGCGAGTTATGGAGATGGCTTGAATCTGCTCCCCACAGTCTGTTCTTTAGGTTTAAACAAAATGTTTCCTGAAAGCTACCGGTCTATCACCTTCCCCCGTCTGAGAATAATTTCTACTAAAAATAAACCTCCTTATTTCTCCTCTCCCGTTCTTTTCACCTGTCCCCCCCACAAATCCACACTCTTAGTACAAAAAACTCTGCGAGGCTGAAGATTTAGGAAGCGTAGCCAGTGCTGGGATGCTCCCTTTAAAATCATCTCTATGCCCTTTATATCATCTGACTCTGGACTGTCATTGCAAAAATGGGGAAAAACCAGCATTTTTTCCTCCTCTTAGTGCTGCTTCTATTACGTAACTGCTAATACAGTATCTGGTTCGTTCAGCCCATCAGTCCTTGGGGCTTTTAGACCTATTTACACACAAACAGACTAACATCCATCTGAAAGTCATCTCGGGCACAGAGAAGTGATCCTTTTAACCTCCCTAAAATAGCAATTATTTTCTGCAGGGCACTGAATAACTGTTTGGCAAAGCAAATGCCAGGTTAGTGCTCAGATTAATCTGCTTAAAGCGACTAACACAGTTGTGCAAGAGTAGAAAATACGGAGTGAAGTAAATTACATCATCCAGGGAAAAGCTATTCTGAAGAAAGCACACTTCATGAGGCTGAGCAAAATCCTGCTAAGTTAAACATTTACATATATTTACAAGCAGAAGCTCATTTCTTTCCTTGTGAAGAAAAAATAAAAGGAGGATCTTTGAAGTTTTGGCAAATAGAAAAGCATCTGACTAAATTAATCACTGGCCAAGATCCAGAATTAATTAAAAACATAATTTTTCTCACATTAGTAGTACTAAGTAGGTAAAGCCCCCCACTCCAGAAGAAAGGAGGTCAAAGTGTTGCATAGCATTGTGAATAAGAAATAGCAATTCCCTGGGTAAAATTAGATCTGTCTTGGAAATGATTTAATTTCTTCTACTCTCAGGCCATCTTTTAACAATATCTATCACTTGATGCTTCATTAAAATCTGTTGTTCTCTCTGCAGTCTTAAACTCAATATGACAAGGAACAAAAATTAAGTTTGAAGGGACATGGGAATTTAGAGGCCATAACCATATCTGGACTTAAAACTTGACTCTTGCTGACTTGGTTTTTACTGTCCCGTTTGGAAATGTTTTTAGTGCTGTGTTGTCAGTGGAAGATGTGTTGTCAGTGGTGAGACCTGAAAAAGGCTGATGGTGCAGCACCTGGCTGTAAGCCGCTGACTGGTTCCATTTTCTAGGCTGCTCCCTGGAAAACATTCACCAGAGAAAGGGTTCAGGCTTTAGCAAAATGAAAGATGGGATCAAACTGTAGGGCTTGTCTTGCGACCATCCGCAATCAGAGCACACAGGTGAGCTCTTGCTCCCATCATCTCACTCAAATATGCCTTTGGGAATTAGAACCCAGGAGGCAAGCACCACAAAAGTCCCCCCAAAAGAGGAGAAATGCCACCACAGATGTGTGGAAATGTAGCAGAGGGTGCTGGAGACAGACCAGGTCTTGGTGTCTCCATTACATTCTCTGGATCAGAGTCCATTCCAGACACTTTACACCTCTTGGTGGCAAACTCCAGCAAAATTAGGCAGTGTGTTTTAACATAAGTGGTGGTTGTTACAGCTAAACACAAGACACAGCCAGGTCCACGAGGGTCAAGCTCTGGACAGGCCCCAAAACTCAGCCCTAGAGGCCTCTGTTTTGGTTTTACTTTTGCAGAAAATACTGTCATATCACAAGTTCTGCCTCAGCTTTCTGAAAGCTCTCCTCTAGCAAAGCTTCTTGCCACAGTTTGAACTTCAGATCACAGTTTGGGCCCAAATATGCAAGTGTATCGCATGGGGAATTCCCACAGAATAGAATAAAAGTAATGTGGTTGTACAAAGACCATATTTAAATACAGTGGGTTGAGCTTTTTTTTTTTAGCTCTGGTTGAACTTTGGCTTGATAGAAAATTAGACTTGGCTTCAAATCATTATTTCTTTCTTTTCTTCCTCCCAAATCCATCTGATCAAGCCCTCTTCAGTTTTAAGAACATCTGGACACTCAATTTATATTACTTTTATTTGGAATAGTCTTTGCTTGTTACCTTCCCCTCCCATCCCGTTTCATCCTTTTTTTCCTTTTTTCACTTTAGCTTAAACTCACATGAAATAAGAGCTGCCACACTAGTAACAAAAAAGGGTAAAATCTCTGCAAGTGTAATTGAGCCTTTTAAGATTTTATCTGCCTCATCATGTTAACAGAAGGACTGTTATGCTAATGTGAATTTTAAAACTATGTATTGTATGTTATATATTGGCTTCTACAGTGTATGCACGTGATCAGCTGGGAGCTGGATGGATGATTCATCATTGGATGACTTAATATTGCTCAAGAGTTAAACAAGGCAGCATCAACCAGGTTCTTCACACTGATTGCCCTGCCCTGGCCAGCTTCTCCTTCCCTCCAGCTCTTCTGTAGCTTCTCCTTCCCTCTTATTCACCGGTTTGCTCTCCCAGGTTTTCTCAGATCTAATTTCATACTAGCACTGCAGATAGCCTCATCTATCCAACATGTAAATGCAACCACATACATGTCTTTGCAGGGCGATGGTCATAATATCATGTACATATTATTATGTGTATCACACAGAGTTCTTCTGTTCATAAGAATGAGGAAAGTCCTTAATAGGCGTAACTACTATCATTAGTATTTAGCGACAGTGTTCCTATGTAAGTATATGTTAAATGCACATTTAAAATCCTCACTCTATTTTTTCTATGCTACAAATGAGCTGATAAATGATCGCAGCCTGTGGGGATTGTAATATGAATTGACGTTAAAAAAAAAGGATTCCAGCTCCATCTGTTTGGGTTACATAACTCATGATCTCAAGCAATCTCAGAGGCAGGATTTTCTGCATAAATAGTACAATTTCCAGTAAGGAGATTAAGGTTCCTTTGCTGGGACAGGAAGAAATTCCCAGCAAAGCTGTCATTTCAATGAACACAAATGAATCATGTTCCAAAATACACAGGAAGACAAATTTTTGTCATTTAGTCCCTCTGCCCCAGATGCTGCCTCCCCACCTGTCACAGAGAGCCGTATTTTGACACAGAATAGTATTTATCCTTTAAACATTTCTGAAATGCAGTTGTGTTTTCTATGGATGTTAATGTCTTTAAAAATCAGTGCTGCTATTAGTATTGTATATTTTTACAGTTTCAATCCTAGCACCTTTTTTTAATATCAGTGGCTTTCCAAAAGTGCAGGACTTCAGTAAGTCCAGGTGTTGGGAAGCATAAAATATATTCCACCAGTATAAACAGCAGCAGCCAGAGCAGCTACTATAGAGTAACCTGTCAGCAGATCCCGCTGTGTGTGATGGAGAGAAAACCTCTCCCCCAGCAGCTGACAGTGCCGTGCCTGAGCTCTGCGAAAGCACACACGTTTTTAAGTTAAAAAAATCCACCTTTTTTTTTGGTGTGAATGAGGAGAAAACTCCATGTTTGGACTATTTCTGCAGACAGACAGGCAAGTGTTTCTGCAGACAGACTGTTACCACACGTCACATCCTCCAGAGGCAAAAGAGCCCATTAAAAGGCTGCTTGCAGAAAGCATTTATTAAAGCAACCCACAACGCTGGCTTCCCTGATGGCAGCTCAGCTCCAAAACCAGCTGTGCACAGTGAGTGACTCCAGATACCTGCCATAGCACAAATTCTCCTTTCTAGAGAGGCAAAACAAGTGGTGCCCACCTGGGAAAGCCCTGGCTCACACTCAGGCTCTGCACAGGACTGGTGTTTGCTTCCCCAGGGCTGCGCAAAGCTCTGCCAGGCTGTGAGCTTTCACCCAGCTCTCTCCAGCGCTGCTCCCATTTCTGTCCCTGATTTATTTATTTACTTATTCTTGTCTGCTGCAGCTCTCATGTGCCCAGACCCCTCTGGGTTGTGATGCGAGTTTCTTATGTTTTATGTCTAGGGTAATGCTTTGGCACAGACCAAGCCATGGCTCCTCAGCAGATTCCTTTTTCCTCTCCCTGGTATCTTCTCCTTCGAAAGCCGAGAGAGGCTGGTATGTGGTTAACAGGAAATGTTGTGCTGGTAGCTCCCATTTTATTGCTTGTGCATTATCATCCCTCTGCTGAAACCACTTCATGCCTGAGTCATGTGTTTACCATCCCTGTGCTCTCAGGCCACCTCCATCCCTTGTGTGGTTTGGGAGCTCAGGGACCTCCAAGGACAGCTCGGCAGGATGCCTGGGGAAAGCCTCCCTCTTCCCAGTCTCACCTCTTTGCTTTTCTACCAAAATGGTGTATAAACAAGTGAGGAGGCCCTCACCCTGCCCTCACGCATGTCTCCAGGACTTTAAAATATCTCCTTATCTCCTTGTTTCACCACAGGGAAAGTGAATTTGGCTATGCTGATACACAGAAGACATGGAGCAGCAAAGGGGGAACAGCTTGCCTGGAAGCACGTACACTCAGCAGCACTGGCAAACTGAGTCAAACTCAAAGTGCTTTTGAGAACTGTCCTGCTTCATGCCTTGGAAGCCACAGCTTACAACCTGCCACAGCAGAACATCACATGGGTGGTGCAGGAGAGCAGAGATTTTTTCGTATAGCAGCAGTTAGAGCTGGCGCCTTCTTGCTGCCCATCCTCCCCCTTTCATGTGCATGCCCCCAAAGCAGCAGCAACAGGGTTATCACACTTGATTTCCTCTCCAGGCACCACAGACAAAAGTTTCCCATCAAAACTCCTTTTCCTCAGTTTCACAAAAACCCCTCTTCAAACTGCTGCACCCCCAGTGAGGTAAATGGAGACACAGGTTTCACAGCTGGTCCCTGTGATCCTGGAGATAAGGTGAATATTGAAAGGGAAAGCCCTGGATTTCCCTGACCTGCTGTGGGCAGCATATCAAGTGCCTGCACGAGTGCTGCAGTGAGCAATGACTGGAGAGTTGCAATATGGTATTGCCCTTATGATGGACTATGAATGCTTCCAGTCATCTGAAAGGAGAAAGGACATCATCTGGCCAGTGAAGCAGAAGAGAAAGTGGCTGGTGGGGCAGGAGCTGCCTGGGAGCAGGGAACAGCAATGGTCACCTGAGCCCAGCCCCGTTTAACACCACACGCCCTGCGGAAGCTGAGGCCACTTCGTAAAGGTCAAAATTGTGTTATAACGGGACATGAACTCTGACATCATTTCAGAGTGACTGATCGATATGCCTGGCATGGGAAAGTGGCCAGGCATCAGGCAGAGTCCCACTGTCTCAGCCAGGGTTGGCAGCACTGAGTGGCTTGCAAGGGAGTTCATAATACAGAGTTGCTAATGTATCTATGCTTTAATTGTTATTTAGCAATGAGGTGCTTGGGAGGAGTTGCCCAGGCAGAAGAGATTAGAGAGAGCCAACAGAAGAAGAGATACTAATCAATGAGGTGACTGACTTTCTCTGGTCAGGTGTGTTAGCTAACTCCAGGAAATTATATTTACTTCATACTCCTCCTATGAACCTGCAAGAGCTTGGCCTGATTTCACTGACACCCAGCACTTCAAAGCTGGCCACATCCAATCTCAGGAAGCATACCAGTGTCTGACACAGACCATAGCCCTGTGACCAGCAGCTACCTCTGCTTAGCAGCATTTTTCAGGTGAGCATGCATATGCAGCAATTAAGTACTTGCACTGAGATGTGCAGTATTGTAACTTACTTTAACAAGTAGATTGGTTGTGCCGTCTCAGACATGATAGACAGAACTTTATTACTCTTTCCACAGGGCTGCAGTAGCAATTTCTTTACCATGATATCCAGCAGAGGCTGTAGGACACTCACACATGCTACAGAAACTCTGAGGTCATGTGGAAACTTTTCAAATTAAGGAAGGCTCCCAGACATGAGATACCTATGTTTTGCTAAATACACAGTGCTCCTGGGTAGTTTTCAGCTTGTTTTTTCAGCCATTTTCAGCCCACTTTTTTAAGCTTTGCAGGGAAAAATAATAGAAGTTGTATGATGCAAGCTACTTGTCTTTTTTTGATGGGGTAAAAACATGTGAGGGACTTTTTGTCTGTAAAAAATCCCTGTCAGGAAGATTAGTGGCTATAGTGCAGATCTGTGGGTTTGGAAACTTGGGATGTATCCCTGAGAAGCTGACTGGCTGCCTACATGATCCTGAAGAAGTCAATGGACTGTCAGTGAGCTGACCTTTGGTTTGAGCCAAGCCTGAATGCCTGTATTTTGAGGGAGGACAGGGTGCTTTGGTTTTTATTATAGTGGCTATGTTTCTATATTTCCAGTTTCCCACAGAGAAGGCACATGGCCAGAGCAGCCTCTCTGTCCCTGCCTTTCCTGCAGCCTGGTGAACTGGGGGCAACTAGCACAGGCTCTCCTCTGCTCCCTCTTCTTGTGCGTACCAACAGGGAAGCAAGATGGCACCAAGTTGTCGTGTAAGTGGCATTGCTCAGTGGATGAGGCTGGTCACAGAGGAGCCTGAGATGTGATCAAGGTGTTTCTTTCCCCTAACTCTGGCACTTGCAGGCCTCTTTCTGTCCCTTTGAGCCTCAGGGATGCTTGGCAGATAGGTGAGGGTGTGGCACACTGGACATGTCAGGCTGAGAGTACCAAGTGAGCCAGGCGCGCATTCCTGCCCAATAAATCAGTTACGGTGATATATATGCCTCCAACAGCTACTGAGACACTTTGGCTTGTGAATTCCCATCTCAGTTCACCTCGATTATGTCTCCTGTGGATCTTGGTACCTAAGGGGTTGTTTTTAACTTGTTTGTTTACAAGCTTAAATAAATTTAAAACCATGAAAAAGTGTTCCTGTTATACCAGAGCAGATTCTTCCTTCTTGAGAAACCATGCTCTACTCCACCAATTAGATTTCTTTTGCTGCTGCTTTGGGAGAAGATGGTTTAATGTTCAGCTGCTAATCTTATCAATAATCCATGAGCTGCTGTACTTGGGCCTATTCTTGCTTTTACCTGGGGGATATTGCGGGTAGTACTGTCTTCTCACAGTTTTGCGTAACAGTTCTAGTACTATAAATTAATAGTAGAGATGCTATTGCTATAGTCCTCTTGCGTCATTAATTTTTTTTAATAAAGGCAGGAGCTATGAAATAGTTATGAAATTTAACTAGTTTCTGACCTTGCTGTCCTTTTTTTTTTTTTGTGAGGTATTTTGTTCATGATGAACT
The DNA here is from genome assembly GCA_009867235.2 of Psittacus erithacus. NCBI lineage: Eukaryota > Metazoa > Chordata > Aves > Psittaciformes > Psittacidae > Psittacus > Psittacus erithacus. Next base: position 78,952 of record WYDI02027145.1, on the reverse strand, counting down.
GAGGGTTTCTCAAGTGTCTAAAGGTGAAAATTACATCCATAACCTTTTTTTTTCTCTTTGCCAAGACAATAGGAAAAAGAAAACTTGATTAGCTTGTGTGAATCTCTCTCTGTTGGGTGCATGAATACCCATATGTACTACAAGTTTGCACTGAGCAGAAGCTGGCAGCATAAGCAAATTTTAATTTGGTTCTGAAAATGGTGAGGTCTGTGGTCATTCTTATCTAGATCCAGTTTGTATGAGATCTTTGTTTCCCACGCTCATGAGTTGTCTCTTATTGATAAACAGTTTCATTACTTAACATGTGATCTCAGATAGCAAAGAGAGGTTTGGTGCACCAACTTTGTCATTATGGGTCCCAATTTTGCTTACTCAGTTCCTTGGCAAAATTCTTCTATCCTGTGTTGACATCTTTTGACATACAAACCCAGGTTTTCCTGGTCTCAAATGCTGCGCTTATTAGCTCCTACCATAACCTGCCAGGATTGCCAGATTCTTCATTAACAAAATAGAAATGCCCCCAGCTTATTGTATGCTTCAGCCCAGCACTGGTGGTCTTTGTTCACTTCACACTTCCTGCACTCCACAGGGACTCCAGCTAAAGTCCTTGGGAATAGTTTGAATCAAGAAACAGCTGGAAAGGGATCGAAGGGGATGTTGGTCTCTTACTGCTGGCTGAGGTGGGTAGCACTAAGAAGAAGACACCAGACAGAGAGCCCAGATGCTACTTTGTGGTCAAATACCCTGGAGCTGTTCAGTCACTGTCTATCCTCAGCTCTTGCTTAGCCTTTGTCTTCCATGATAGGAGTTACTGCAGTTCTGCTGGAAAGTACTTATTATACCATTCATAAGTGGAAAACTCAGTCTCCTTCCAAAAAATCAGATCCACAAACAACTTATGTTTCTCAGTCCTACTGATCTTTAGCTCAGTAGCCTGAATATCTTTGCATATCTGTACCTAGATGTTTTGTCTGTGGTCATGCAGGAAGTCTATGGTAAGCAAAGAAGTGAAAACACAAGCTAAGGATGTGACTACTTGTTCCATTCTTCCCTTTATTGGATTTATAGGGGGCTTGAGAAGATCTCAATTTGCTGTGAATAACAGAGGTATTTTGCCTCTGCATTTTGATATTTGTTTTTGAAATTAAAAAAAAAAATCAGTACTGCAAATGATGCCTATTGATTAGCCTTTCATAAACTAGAGAGCTCATTTCAGCTGGCATTGCCATGGCTGAAAGCCAATACTGCAATTGACCATTTAATTAACTGGAAGAAAATTAAAGGAACTGTAATCTGTGTCTCAGCTCTGTTGTTATCAAGCTGGCAAAGTGCTTACTACTGCCTAGAGCAATGATTGGTTTCTTGACCCTGCCAGTTGGAAACACTGGTTTAGGCATCCTCCCTCACCTACCCACCTGGCTTTTCGCGAAGCAGAAAGCAGTGTGACATCGTCCTTCATCTGCTTCTAGATCCCAGACTCTGGGGTGCCTGACACTTCTCACAGCTGGCTCAGTCAGATGAACTCACATCTTCTCATAGCATCTGTGAAGGCTATGGTTCTAGCTTAATAGGTGGAAAAACTGAGTCTGGAAGATAAATTGATGTACTGTGAAAGTCATGATTTTGAGTCTGAAATGTGAACATGTGTGCTTTTGAGTTTACTTGAATACCAATGTTTCCTTAAAGGGATTGTGATACTGATTTTCATTTTGCTACTTCAAATAAGTAATAGAGAACAGTATGTTGGAGAGAGAAATTACTGGTCCTGAAAATACAGCGAGCTCTTAAATCTTTGACTTAAGCAACTCAAATGGTCTGTGAACAGAGAGAAAAATAAAAGATATAAGAAGCCATTGTTTTAACAATTGTGTTGCCATATCAAGAGAAGAAAGACAGCTGCTTCCAACTTGTCTTTGCATGCCTAAGTAATACATTAATTACCTCATTCTCTCATAAATGCCTACAGTCCTCCAAAAGGCATGTTAAAACAGACATAGTCATTAAAGCTTGCACTGCATTTTCTAATGTGTTGTGGGAAAACAAACAAACAAACAAAAAATAAAACCTCAAGCCCTTTCAGTTTTACCTATATCCAAGTTGGGGAAATGTTAAGTAGAAACATTTAAGAAACTGTACCCTTGAAAAGAAAGAATGTTTTAATGTAAAAACAGGGAGAAAAACTCTGGAATTTGAAACAGTTCTCAATTTCAGGTCAGGTAAAACAGTTCGGTGCCCTTTACATTTTAGTTACAAGTGAAGCCTATTTAATTTCATTTTTTGATTTATTTTGGACTCTTTTGTTCCAGGTGAGAAACTTGTGGTCCAGGCTGTAAAATGATAAAGGGATTGGTAGGAAAAATGGACAAAAAAAATCAAAAAAAGAAAAAAGAAACCTCTTTCAGAATGTTCCTGAGGATCATAACTAGCTGTAGGAGTCAGAAATTTGCATGAAATTGAAACCACGTCTCCTTCTGAGAAACACATTTTCCCTCTGCTCTCGGTTATAACTTGTGCAAAGACTGCCGCACAGTTCACGCTGCATCTGCTGACTGCTCGTCTGGTTTCCCTTACATGTCCTCAAAGCATTTCACTTGTGTTTATAGTACCTTCAAAAGGGAAGCTGGGCAAAGAAGAAAGTAAAACTAGCTGGGTAGGTATGAGGTGTTAGGGCTGATTGGCATATTGGGAGTGTCTTGCTGGCTGCGGAGATGTAGGTTAAAACCACTTTGCTGGTCACAAGCAAAACCAGCCAGTGTCCTGCTTACTTGTGTGACAAAAGACTGTGCTGTGCTGGTCACTGCAGCCTCACAAGAAAGTTGTGCTTGGACTGTGTGAGCAGAGGCAAAGGGCATGAAAAGGGAGTGGCTTACCTCTGTCTCACACAGTGAGACTGATGGCCATGAAAACAGCGCATGGTATGTTCAAGAGTACTCAGGACCAAGCCAAGGAGCACCAAACCTGCTGTTTAAGTTCTCCTGCACCCTCTAAATGCCAAGTGGGGCAAACCTGTGCCCAAATCTCTTTTTTGTCTTGCTTGAAGAGGGGTTTTAAACCCAGCTCCATCACGTCCCCAAGTGTCTCTCTGTAAATAGCAGTTAAGAGGCTAAAGTGAAACAGTTCCCTGAGGAGGGAAGAAATGAAGCTTTGCCTAAGTGGGTGCCAAACCCTGGTCTGAGCTGGACCGGACAGAGGTTAAATAAGCATCTCTGACCTCTAAGAGAGCACTTTACCCCCCAGAATTTGGCTAGTCTGTCTGAGTTCCATTGCTGTGGCTAGCTGCAGAGCTGAGTTATCAGCTGACGATCTTGAATACAGAAAAACATCTTGAAGGTCAAAGCCTGGACCTAACTTTGACAAGACCATGTGTCTAAGTAGAACTCGTTTTTACAGAGTTGACATTGTGGTTATCTCAGTCAGTCCCTCCTCAGCTGGTTTCTGCAGCTCCTGCTCAGGTCCCTAGATGTGCCTAGTGTACAGCATGGGGAACCAGGCTTCATGCCTAGCTTGCAGTGAACTCCTCTGCTCAGCATTGTAGTAAAGGATTGCAGCACTGAAATCCAAAAGCCTTTCTTTAAGTGTTTTATGTAAAGTCCAACAGGAAGCCTGGAACTAAACCTCATCTCCCCAAGTCTTTGTTCAGGACTTTGCCCACAAACCCATCTTTTCTGTAATGATGATTTTAAAATTCCATCCTGCTTTTTGTCCACATCAGGAAAACCACCATACAATTGGCAATATCTGCTCAGGAGTGGCCTGGGGTTGGCAGGATACAGCCGACTGGTGAGACTGTACAGCATAGCCTGCTGAGCGCCTGCTTGCCTTATGCTTTCATCTGGTAAATTCATGGATCGAAAATCCTTCCCCCCAAATCTAATTACTCTGAATTGGACACAGTGCTTTTATTATACTGCAGAATTTGTAACCCACATTGGTGTACATCTGTGCAGAAATCACAGTCAAGAGAGTATTTCCAAATGCCTAAATGTGCACTGAGTCAAGCAGGCTTTAAAAGGTGGTCATAGTTTAAAAAGCATGGATTGTGCAAAAGCAAAAAGGAAAATAAAAAAGATTCTGGCACAAGAAGGGGAGGAGAAGCACTAAGGTTAGAAAAGACCAGAGGAAATAACAGTTGCCAAAGAGAAATTGTGTCTCCCATCACGTACTCTTGTTTCAGACAATATTTTGTATTTGGGAAAAAGCAGCATTAAGCTTTCACTACCAAAGGTTTGGTTTGAATTTGATTCAAATTTCAATTCACTTTTCTGTTGTGAAATGATATGGCCACCACAGATCTCAGGTTCTTGCACTGTTAAGCACAGTAAGTTGTAGTAACAAGCATTAGATCATTGGCAGCCTGTGTAGTGGAGCCACAGGTCTGCGCAGCATTCAAGACTGCGTGGCACTTCTCTTTCGAGTAAATGCTCCTATAGGGGTGCTGTGGGTAACGCAAGTTTTGTGGTCAAATATCGATAGACTAGTATGCACCCTTCATTGTAGGACCTTGCTTGTTTATTGAATCGATGAATATTAATTCCCTAAATGTAAGGGGCTGTACTATGAAGCAAAAGCCCAGGAAAGTCAGTGCTGCAGTCAGGTTGTTACAGTGACAACCCATGTGATATGAGCTGTCAACTCAAGCAAGATAAATGGAAGGAATCTTACTTCTCTTTACCACCTTGTAAGTACATGCTTAGAAATAGTAAATGTTCTTCAGAGGGATGATACATGAAACAATTAAGCCCCTGATCATCTTCCCACCAAAGTTATCAGAAGTTTCATCAGTGTTGATGGGCACACATCCTGAGAGTTAATGTGTACAGAGCCCATCATGCTGAGATGTGACCCATCAGCAAACAGATCTGAGGCCAGGGGCAGAAGCATATCTCACATCTTCAAGTTGATTCATTCTGCTGCTGAATCCCTTCCAGTGTCCTCACTAAGCTGTTCGCTGATTCATCAGCTTCTGTATTTGCCCTAACTAGTCATATGCAATCACTATTTTATTCAGGAAATTCTCTTAACGTAAGTTGGAGTATTGAACTTAGCACACGAACAAATGTCAAGAAGAGTGACTAAGGCATTATATACCATAATAACTTCCTGTTATCAGCCACCAGCAAAGTGGGAAAGAAAATGTATATGCAGAATTTTAGTGGAGTGAAGAAAAAGCTTAATAAGGGGGAGGATGTGTGTGGAGGAGAGTGTTTGCTTAACATCTCTCTAGAGCTGCTATAATATGAAATGCTTAATTGCAGAACAAGTTTTCACTAACATCCTCCTGAAACACAGTTGGGTTTTGAAGCAGCATTCTTTATTATGAGCTTGGGGTAAGCAAGTTTGGCATGAAAGAAATGTGTCTAGTAAGGAGACCACAACACTTAACTTACAGCTCTGCAGCCGGTTCATACTGGGAAGTCTGATATCTTTGAACAATCAACTTGAGCAGTGTTAGTGATTAGTAGACTGTGATTTTTCTGCAGCCTTTTACTCAGGGATTGCTAACACATCTTGAGCCTTTGTGTCTGAATGATTTTAAATGATCAGAACCTAATGTGAGAATACTCAGAGTAATCCTTTTGCTATATTGCACGGTATGTGAATTTGGGTAATGCTAATAAAGGTGCACATGTGAATCTGATACATCCATGCTTATGGGTGCCAAAAACATCATTCAAAGGAGTGACAGCTGTAGGATTGAAAATAAGAGTTTACTGGGTAGGATAAGCTGGGTTCTGTAGCTTTACAGCTAGGCAGTCCCAGGTCTGGACCACATCGGTGCTACTCTGTCTTTGATGGGAGTGTGAACACTGAGATTAGAGTCATAAGCGAAAAAGAAGCTTTCACGTCTGTGTGTGGTGGCTCACCAGGAACCACTTCATCCTCACACTCAGATTAGAGAAGCTGCAACAGCTGCTCTGAGTTGCAGCTCCCTTCTCTAAGGCACAGGGAGCGTCTCTGGTAGCACCATTTCACTACCAAAACTCCCAATGTGTGTTCCCCATGGTGGTGGTGGTGGGGTATGTCATTTCTGCACCTGTCAGGAGATACCCCCATTTCTCCATGAAAATTCCTCAAGGGCTCTTTATGGTGACTCTGCAACTGTACTAAAACAGCACATGACTACTGTGCATGGGTGAGTTTCTTCTTATGTTTAAACTCTCTATACCTCATTTTGAAAGATGAAGTTGTCTGTGAGCTCTTACATAGGGCTTCTTGGTACTTATGCAAGAGACCTAAGTTTGAGTCTTGCTTTGATTATTTCTCTTTTCAAGGCTCCAGGGAGCACAGAACAACAGAAATACCAGTAGTTCACAGCCACACTGCCACGAGCTATTGCGTTGTCACATCTTATAAGCTAAGCAAAGCTGGGCTTTGTCAGTGTTGGGCTGAGAAACCTTAAAGGAATGAAAGGAGTTGATAGCACCTGTGCCTCTTCTGTATATCTGACTGCTGCAGGCAGAAGCAATTAATTTCATCCAGAAATTCCTTGTGATTTTTATTTAATGTTGTGGTCCCTGCTTTTTCTTAAAAGAAATTACTCCCTCCCCCCAGAAAACTAAACACAAGACATCATGGTTGTATGCAAAAAGGACAGCTCATTATCTGGAAGTTTGGATCCCACCACAGAAGTATTGGGAAGGTGCAGTACTGAAGCATGGCTTTGCCCTGCAGGTGTTTCTCACATTGCACACGCACACAGCAGCACAGGGCTGTTACTTATGCCTGTCAAAGCTGCTTTTTTTAAAGGTACCATTACATCTAAGCTGAAAACTGAGTAGTCTCATAAGGCTTAGCTCCATGCGATCACTTAAAGTCCTTGCTGTAGGAAGCCCACAAGACATAAAGGAAGGTCTGAGCTTTCTGGAGTCCCTCTGTCAGGAGCTGCACCTCTCCAGCCTTGGTACATAGCTAAGGTCAATGTGGAGCCTATAATTTTCCATGCGTGGGCTCAGCCCCCATTCTTCCTCTCCCTGTGCCCCGATGGCTGTGGCCTCTAGCCTGGCTCCCTCCTCCTGAGCACCTGCGTGGCCTTGTAAACACCAGGTCTCCTGGTAAGGTCCGGGCAGGCCTGTCAAGTGTCTCACCCGTCAGGAGCTTCAAGGGGCAGCCGAGGCTCGCAGGAGGCCTTGCTGCCCTTGGGAAGAAGCGACCGGCGCCACGCTTCCAAAGGTTGTATGGGGCTGTGGGAGGGAGTGCGCCCGGCCCCGCCGCACTCCGGTGCCCCCGAAGGCCCCTGGTGGAGCAGGGGCAGCGCGGGGCAACGCCGCCGGGCAGCCTACCGCTCCCAGGGCAGGGCGAGGGACTGAGACGCTCCCCCTCAGCCTCGGCAGAGACTGCTGACTGAGAGCCCGCATCCCGCGAGCCTGGACCGATGCTTGGCCAGCGGGGTCGGGGCCTGCCTGGGTAGGAGGGAGGGAAGGCTGCGGGAGCGCTGTGCCTCAGCACACCCCGTCCTTCAAGACCTCCCTGAGCTCCTGAAGCTGTCCACCTTGCTGGAAATGTGCGGGATGACCCGCGCGTTACCCCGCTGGCCCGCCCGGAGACGTAGCGCCCTGTCCCTGTAATTAGCGCGAAGGCTTGAACTCTTTAACTGTAAATGTCCTGGGCTTAGGACTTGGAAACCTTTGGGAGAGGCGTCGAACCCTGAATAAAGTTCTGTGCCATAAAAATAAAAGTACGCGACATGCCCACGGATGCGCGGCAGCGCCGGCGGGCTCTCGGGAGCGGCGGTCCCATTTGGGGCGACTCTTTAGTGATCCGCACCAGCGCTGCTCGCATGAAGCCAAACGATCCCGGTTGGGGCGAGTCCCGCCCTGCGGACGCGGCGGACGCCGGCCCGGAGACCCCTATCCTGGGGTTCGCCAGGGCCGGTCTGCGGCGGTCCCGCCCCGCTCAGCACCACACGTGCGGCGCCGGCCGCTCCCAGCTGAGCGCTCAGCTGACCCCGCCGGCCGAGGGGCCGGGCCGCGCCGCCGCTTCTCACTGGCGCAGCGCGGGGCCCGGGCAGGCCGCGCCCGCCCCCGCGCCGCCTCCTCCTCCGCGCGCAGCCCCGCACCTCCCACCGTCGCCGTTGCGCCCGTCGCAGCCCGCACCTCCCCGCAGCCTGGCCCGATGTGCTGAGCCCGCGCGGCCCCAGACCCGGCGCCTTCTCGGCCGCGCCGCCATCTCCCCTTGCCGGTCATTGGAGCCGCCAGCCTCGCATCCAGGGTAGCCGGTGGGAGGAGGAGAAGCCAGCCCGCCGCCATGGACAGCCCCGGCGGCGTCACCGACAAGAAGAGGTACCGCCGGCCGCACGGCGGCCTCCCGAGCTGTCCTCCCGCGGTGCTGGGGCTCGGCCGGCGCCGGCAGCGCGCTGCCCGCCCCCCCGCTCGCCGGGCGGCCTGGGGGCTGCCTCTCTCCCCCTTCCCCCGCCGGCCCCCCCCGGTACTGCCGGCGCCGTCGCCTGGGCACCCCGCCGTCCCCCGCTTTGTTACCGCCGCCCCCTCCCCTTCCCCCGCGCTGCCCCGGCCTGCGGAGCGCTTCGCTCTTTCATTGCTTCTCTTCCCCGCCGTCCACGTCGCCATTTTGTCGGCGGGGGGAGCGGGCCGGGGCTCCGCTGCCGGGGCGCTCCCTGTGGCGGGAGCTGTCCCGCCGGCCTGGCCTGGCGCGGCGCACGGCGCCACGAGCGGGTGGGAGCGTGCGCTGTGTTTTCTTCCCGTGGGACGTGCGTGGGTCCCGCTCCGCTCCCCGTGCTTCGCCGTGGCGCCCGGGCGGCCTGCGCGCCCAAACCGAGACACCCGGGTCGGGTGAGGAGCGGCCGCAGGGCTGTGAGGGGAGCCGGGGCGCGCCCTGCGCCTGCGGGGAGCGACCGCGGGCTGCCTTTGCCTCTGAAAACGAGTGGGGAGGAATCGATTGTGCCTTACTCCAGACCACCCCGGGCTCGGTGGCCGCCTGGTTTTGTGTAGAAACGGGCATTTTTGGAATCTGAAAATATGAATTGGAAAAACCTCCATCAAACCTAAACCCTTGGGGGGGGGGGGGTATGGTGGCTGGACAATGTGAGTTGAGGAGTATGAATAATTCACCAAGGCTTGTTACCTCAAATTAGAAGGGGGAAATAAAAGTCTTAAAAGCCTTTGTTAGGCGTTGAAGTTAGGGAGTTTGAGTATTTGGGTGACCAGATTCTGCGTTGGTGCCCCACCGGCGCGCTTTGTGGAGGGATTAATTGCCGTAATCGCCATCTGCAGAAGACGCCGTTTGTTTATATTGATATCGATACCTTTTGGGGGGGTTGCTTTCTTTTTTTGAGATGCGTTTTCTTAGCTGTCGTATCAAAGTGTCACCTGAGTAGGTTAAACGCCGTCAGTGTTAAAGTGCGTTAAGTTGTGTCGGGAAGTAGACTGGCTTGGGTTTTAAAATGGATGGTGAGCTTTGCGCTGAGCTGGGAGTGCAGGGTGCTGGGCTTGGGAGCAGGCAGCGCTTCACCTCTAGGTCTGTATCACCTCGGGGGTAATTTGGAGTTGTTACAGTGGTGCAGGGATGTGTGTAGCCTAATGAAATCGTACAGTGGGGCACCTAGGGGTAACACCGATTCTCTGTAACCTTTCTCTGCTGAAAGCTGATGGCTGTTGAGAAGTGTGGGAGAAAATGTTACAACAGAAATGGTTATTTTGTGCTTTGCTCTGCTGCCCTAATTTAGTTGCAGGTCTAGAAAGGGGTTTTGAGACTTAAATTGTTCTGTTGCTGGTTTTGGTTCTGTTTAGTCAGGTTGGTTTTTTTTTTTGTTTTTTTGTTTTTTTTTTTTTTTTCCTTTTTATTCCCTTCAGCATTTGTTGTTTTTTACTTACCATTCTGTCCCACTTGGGTACTTTTTTTTTTTTTTTGCAATTTCCTTATCCTGGATGTAATCTGCTTTCTGCAGAATGTAAGAATCAGTATGCAAAGCTTATCCTTCCTTCCTTAAAGGCAGGGCTTAAGAAAGAGAGTTCGTTGTTTTCTGTTTCCTGTAGGCAGAGTTCAAAGTTGGGAATGTTTCTTATAAAACAGTAAGAAATATTCAGATTATTTCTGTTGTAAGGTTGTAATCGAAAACATAAAGTTGTATCTGTGGTGAGCTCATCTTGGGGGCTGTGAGTGTGCAGTTGAGCGAAGATGGCTAAGCAAAAAGGAAGGATATGAGCTCACCAAAGAACTTATTGAAGATCTTGAGCATTTCTCAAGAACCTGGGTTGTTTTAGATGGGTTTAGGTTTGATGTTCTCCATGTTGAGAATACCTTTAAGAGAGAAGACCTTTGAGTCTTGTTCTTCAATTCTAGAAATTTGACTGATTGCATATATCATACACCTCTGTTTTGGCATGCATTGCGATCCTTTTATTCCTTGTCTCTCTCTGTGCCTGTATTTGGATAGTGTGTAGCTCTTGATAGTTAAAGTGAAGCTTGTTATTTGCTTAACTATGTGCTGTGAGATGCAGAATTATGGAATTTGACTTGAGTGTGTGTCTCAGTCTTACATAAATGTGATTTAGTCATAATAGTAAATGTAAGTGTGGATTCATATACTGATGTGTTGAATCCATTGAGGTTTCTCATATACATACAGGTGGGAAGATTCCGTAAGAAACCAAGTATCTATAACATGATTAGGTATTGAGTTATTTGGGTTTTAGCTAGTCTTCAGTAGTTGTATCACTTTCATGTGCGCCTGGGTTTTCCTCCATGTGCTACCAGGGTGAGTTTGTCTCAGTGCATGGAGTTGGTAAAACAGCATTGTTGGGAGCTTTATTTGCTTATTGACTCTCATTTGGTTCAAATTTAAGGCACTTATTGAGAAGGATGCTGATTTTTCTCAATATCATTGTAATAAACTCTAGTGTATAGATTTCAGATGCTGTGAAAAGATTTTCCCCAGGTCTGTGGTGTGATACTTCACTATTAGCAGAGTAATTCTTGCACCATTTTAAGTAAATGAGCCATTTAGGGTTACTGGTTACACTACTTTGGTAGTGGCTTGCAGCTGGTAGATACTCTAAAAAAAATGCGTATGTTATGCTGCAGAGAAAGACTTCAACCAATCCAGAATTCATTTTTTCTAATGGGATGGGTGCTAAATAAAAATTAGAGGCAGGAGGATTTAAGTGATTCCTTGAATGTTCATTCCGAGTCTTAAGTTGATGAACTTTTGCATCCTAACTTGAGTGTCTTGCAGAAAAGCTTCAGCTTTTCAGCTTCTTGAAGCTGGGACTTGAAACTGAACATGTAGTGTCTAAGGGATGATTTGGAAGACCAGGGTTTTGCTGCTGGATCTCTGCCACTGAGTCCAGCTCCAAAATCTGTTTGAGAAGCCCAGGTCCTGTGCTGCTGGTGCTGAGGGGCACTAGCTACTGCTGTTTTTTCTTAAACTAGTGTGAGGTCTTCAGGATTGTGTATGCCATTGTTTTTTGTCTGTTAGTTTCTTTCAATACTGGTGGAACTGAGCCACCATTACTAGAGTCAAAAGCAAATACAAAAGACTTTTGTATCTACTGTGTTGTAAGAAGAGGAGAAATATTTCAGTAAATCTGCTGTAGTGTCTCCCTACAGGTATGGGGAGGGCAGGGTGGCTTCTGGCTTACAGAATGGTGGTTTTAACGCTTTCTGGCGTTTTCTAGATTGTCTGTCTTGCCATGGGGCTTACCTTGTGCTAGTGCCTGTGCTGTCTGTTCTTTGTGATTTCCTCAAACATGAAACAGTTTTGAGTTCCTTCAATAAAAGCCATCAGAAATTACTTCTGAATGCCCACTAAAAATAAAGACAACAGCTTAGTGTTACTGCCCTTCTTGTCTTGTTATCAAGGCACTGACAGTCAGGCAAGAATAGATGTGGAAGATTTGCCTACTGAAGATATTTTCCATAATTTTGCTCTGATGATGCTTTGGTTGCCTTTTATCAGTGAAGGTGTGAGTGTTTGGCAGTATGTTGATGGAAGCAGCAGGAGGGTTTTCTGGTTTTTGTTTACAGTAAAGCTTGCTTTGCCTTTTTAAAACATAGTGTCTGCAGTCTGGGGCTCTTGATTGGCATGCCTGAAATACCAGCAACTGGTCCACATTTAGTGAAGAGGTCTAGCATAAATGTGATCAGATGGCGCTGGTTGTGAGGTGGTCTGTAATAGGGTGATGGGATGGTAAAAGGTTTTTATTTCAAGTATTTTAAAGCTTTTTTAGCAACTCTGTTTTGTGTAGGAATGCTCTTCCTTTCTTGTGCCTCTGGAGGCACATCCTGGACCATTTTTTGGAGGGGGAACAACACAAATGTAGCTGCATACTGTTAACAGCAACTTCAGTCTGGCAATTAAGTCAACTATTGGTTTAATGGTGAAGCTGTGAAGTGAATAATCCATTTTATTCCTTCACTTAGTTGCCATCACAATTTTCTGGGTTGGTTTCTCATCAGAAATGTCCATCAGGGGCTTATTTAGGTAATATCATGCTAAAGTATGTCCTTTGTAAGCCTTGAGAAGCATAGTTGCATGCTGTTTTTCTACCACCACCAGAAGAGATGCCAGAGAAGACCATGCTGCTATCACGTGTAAGGCTTCAGTCAGCAATGTTACAGTATGCACTTACAGGTGCTTACTTCCTTCTTGGTGCATTGTGAAAGCAATCGTAGACCTTTGTTCCTCCCTATCCGTGAATTATAATGCATGGAGTTTATAAGGCTGTTTCCAGGACTCTTATTGCTGATGGTGAAGTGGAAATAAAAAAGTCAATAAATATGAATAACATTAGCAAATGTCAGCAGCATTGCAGTGTAAGCCCAAACCCTATTGAGGTTCTTAAAGAGTGCGCCTGTTCACTTTGGTGTGCCTCTGACCCAAAAGCCTTGAAGACTCTTGCCGAGCCTATGTAACTCAGTGGATTGAATTCTTGAGTGTGTCGTGTTGTTCAGTAGTAATATTGCACCATTTTCTGTTAAAGATTGGATTTCAATTAGGCTCGTGTGACATTTTTGGTATTAAAGAGGACATTGAATGACAGAAATAGCTGTTTTTTGAGCATTCTGTTTGTTCTTCTGCAGAAGAGAATTTGGCGTTATTATCTCAATTTATTCTTGCAGAGCTTGGTGTTATGATATGCCAACAACATAATTTTTATGTGATTGTAGAATATGCATTGTTAAGTAAACCCAGGGAGGAGTACTGCACGGTTCAGCAATGGTATATGGGAGCATCTAGATTTTCCTGATGATATTGCTCTTTCAAGGGGATGCAAATACTGATCTGATTGCAAGATGTGTTATTTAAAAAACAAACAGCTTCAAACCAAAAACAAATCTTGCAAGAACTGTAGCAAGAAGGCACAGTAACCTGTTTCTATTAAGCTGATGTCCAAAAGGAAGGAATGTTCCAGATTACAAGTCATCAGCTCAAATGTGCCTTTTATCTTCACAGACACAGTTATATAGGCAGGTGTTTACATGCCTCAGAAAAAACCACATAGGTAATGCATGGGAAGAACTTGGACCTTAATCATCTTTTCATGTTCTAACAGCCCTTTCTCTTTTGAATTCAAGAAAGTTTGAGTATTTTGAGCCTCTCTTGAGAAACCTTTGTATTAGAGCAAGTGGAGGAGCATGCAGGAGAGCCTGAGTGTTCCACTGAGTACTGCTCCAAAATGGGAGCACTTGGGGCTTTTATGACATTGGTAACGACAGAAATGGCCCAGGAGAGCAGGTGAGCCTTTTTACTTTAACTAATGACTGAAAATTCGGAAAAGTTATAGGTTTCCAAATTACCTCTGAATATGAAGGCTCTTAAGGTTTTCTTCTATTATTTAGTTTAGAATAAAAGCCTCTATAAAAATTTAGTTCTGAAATTATTAAAAATATGAACATGAAATCAAGTGACTACATACCAGCATATATATATAAGGTTTTTTTGGTTTTTGGTTTTTAATATGGTTTATGTAGGCGACAGACACTTTAGGGTTCTTTGATGTGGAGTCATAGGCTCGGTTGAAGCTATGCCCATTCATACCAGCTTGGGAGTTTGGTTTAAGATCTCAAGAATGAGTGCATTGATTAAGAGGAGTTTCATCACATGCTGAATCTGTCATATTTTTTTTCTTCTGTGTTGAAGCTCGGTAATACTGGGACTTGTATAAAAATGTAGCCTTTTAAAACACTGAGATGTTTTAGTATCAAGGCATTTGAAATGGCTCTGTTGGCACTGAAGAACTGATGCTTTGAGATGATCCATTAGTTATTCCTTAAAGACACCCAACACATAATAAACTGTGTGTGTGTTAGGAGACGCTGTGCATCTTCTGTTTAATTTGATGTGGTGTGAATGAACGCTTGTTAAGTGTTCTGAGCAAAAATGTTACAACATCTTGTAACTCTCTACATTAAAATAGAGCCTGAAGTTCAAGTGAAGAATAGAGGAAACTGAATCAGCAGCACTAGGCTGTGCTATTATATTTACAACAGTGGAAGGTTTCACCAAGTAACATACTAAATCACCTTATCAACTCAATTTGTAATAATCCTGGGAGTGTTACCTGAAAAAGATGACACATTTTGTTTGCCAGTATGAGTCATTTCACTGTCAATCCTAAAGTAGATTGGTGTTAATTGTGAAAATACATTTCAAGAAACAGGACAATTTGAGGCCAAGGTCTGTTTGGTGGGGGGTTTTGATGGTGTTTTTTTGTTTGTTTTTGTTTTCTGTTTTTTTTGTGAATAGTAAATGGACTGTTAAAGCTAGAGAGGGAGTTACTAGAGGCTTACCTTGTTATGTTTGCCCTCTGCTCACATCCACCGGAAGAGATGAGAATGTGTTCCACAGACTTAAAGTAATCCACATCAAATGTAAAGACTTCAGCCTAGCTAACCTAAAGAAATGAGAAGGTCTACGTAGTTTAGAGGGGAACAGGAGTATTTGGTGCCCAGTCCTTCAGAAAGGACTTTTTCTGTGTTCCCTAGTGAATCTGCTGGATGTTGAGCTGACATTGCTGTGGGCTTTTTGTCCTAGCTGTTGTTGCAAGTATTTCTTTTAACTGCTTAGTGGATATGTTAGTTCTTTATTCATACAGGAAAATAAGATTTTATATCTCTTCAGTTCTTTTGTTTGTTTGATTTTATTTTTTTTAATTTTTTTTTAATTAACCTTTGATCATAAGTGCCCTGTTAACTGAAGGCAGTTGAGGAACATGAGGTAAAAGGATGAGAACTTGGATGGAAGCAGTGAGGGGACAATGCCCAGCCTCCCATCTGGGAAACCTGAATACAATGACATAAACTATATATATTAAAGCCATGATTTAAACTAAAATTAGTTACTTCATCAAGAGTTTACATCTGTTGGAAGATAGACCAGTTCATAGCTAAAGCATTCTTGACTGAGAGCCTGACAGCCTCGGGGTTATGTTTTGCATCTTTTTTGTGAGCTTGGTAGAAGTAAAAGCAGGAGGGCTGAAGCGGAGGGAGCGCTTAGTGGCTAGTTATGTAAAGCTGGTGTCCAGATACCTCTCTTAAATAGCTGTGTTTTTTTCTGTAATAATAAACACAATTTAAGTACAATGTATCTTTCATCCTGAAGGGCAGACTAGAGGTACTTAAAAAAAATAATGCTGTATTATAGGAAAAAGCTGAATAACCTAGCTGGGGGAAAAGAAAAAAAAAAAAAGAAAAAATTTTTCTGGCAAACAGCTATTCGTATGCCATGTGGTTATTTAAAAACAGTAAATTACTAGGCAGAGGTAAAATACCAGTGGGTTACGTTGTGTAGTAGAACTCAGCAGGTTCACTTTATATTCTGAATTGGAAATACTAATTCTGGAAGCTTTCACTTTCTTGATCACACTTCCTAATTGGGGAGGTAGTTGGGGTTTCAGGTCAGCTCAAGGCCAAACTGAGGTGATCGATAATCTTGGCAGTGTGTGGTCCTGTGCTGGCTTCAGGAGTTTCAGGCTCTGCTGCCTGTTCCTATGTGCCATAATTTACCTTTCTGTAGAATGGCTGTTTTTATAGGCTTCAGTTTTGGCAGTAAGACTTGACTTTGTAAGTTCATGTGTAGCTTGATGGACTCTCTTCTGACTGCCTTTCCCCACCATCATTTTGCAAATGGCAGTAGGTATCAGTGTTCACTCAGAACATTTGTGCTGCTGTAGCTAATTTGGTCTGAACTGCCTGCTGGCTCTCTTGGGGTTTTTTTGGTGGTAGTTAGGTTAGAGTAAATGCCTGTAACTATCCTTATGTAATGAAAACATATGAAATGGCTATGTTAGAAGGGAATATGCAGTGGAATGAGTTCTAATAGTTTACATACAGTGTTGTCATCTTTGCCTGGCTATTATGATATTTTCTGCAGGTACATCTTTTTTTTTAATTCTTATTGTATATAAGTTATTTCTGATTTCTTTTCCTGAGTTGGATTACTGGGCTATAATTCTCATTAATTCATGAAGAGCAAGACTTTTGTCTAGAAAATCACATGCTTATGATTACACGAGACTTGGGTGTGGGGTTTTTTTTGCTTGTTATCTTCCTCACAGGAAAAATGAATGGCTTTGGCAGTCTGTGCCATTTTTACATGAGCTTGTATGTGGTCGGTATTTTCTTGGTGCGCTGTTGTGCTGTAGGTGAGAGCGGTTGGCATGGACATGCCTAGGGTTGAGCTCTTAGATGGTTCACCTGAACCACAGCTAGTTAGGCTAGTGTGAAGATACCAGTGTTTATGTCTTCTGCTGGGGTACAGCTCCAAACTGGGGGTTGCATACAGCTGTGCTGGCAGAAACACCTGGTTTAGGCTTGGTGTGAAAAGATTACCAAGTTTTGTACCAGCCACAGAAATGAGTTCAATCTTAAAAGCTAAATAAGAGGCTGCTTAAAGGTCTACTTTTTGATGCCATCATGATGGCATGTACTGTTAGGGTGTTATTGTACTGTAATAGCTACATCTTTTTGTTTTTGCATAATGAATTAAAAATGAAGCTGTGTTACAGCAGATATGGTCTTCGTGGATCCATTTCTAAGCCTGGTATTTCCCTTGCTAATTTTACAGCCTGAGGAGAGGTTGCATCTAACACTGAAGTACTGAGTCTGCATCTTGTACTGGTAAATGATGGGAATTAATGGCAGAACTGAAAACCAGTTGAAGTTCAATAATCAGATGTTAGCAGATTTGAGGCACATTATTAATTTGGATTATGTTATTTCCATATGGTGTACTTCTATGAAACTGTTTAAGAGCAGGTACCATGATAAATACAAATCCACTCAATTGTAGAAAACAGTTGGGGAGTGAAAAAATGTGAATTGCAGTCAGAAGGTGCTTATGATTTTTTAGAATGTTCTCAAAACCTAAATCAAGAAAGATGAGCCTGGATTAATTAATACATGCACAATAGCTCTTTTACATGGGAATTGAAAACTTCTTCAGGGCAAAACCTACCTGATTAGAGAAACAGTAAGTTAGAATGGGAGAAATGCTAGAAAACAGATAACAGCAATAAAGAAGCATACAGGAACCCCCTTGTTTCTTGTGTTAATGTAATATTGTGTACACAATGTAAAATTTTCCTTATAGCGAGTGGTGATTTAGAAAGCTAGAAGGAGACAAAGTTGACATACTACGTGTTTTAAGCTTTGTCCGTTGACCATTTTAAATCTAGTTCTTTTAAACTGAAAGTTGTCAGGTACCGATGGTATTTTTCCAGGGTTCTTTTATAAAGGCACTGGTAAATAAGCAGGAGCAAGTCAGCTTCAAATGTGGTCATTGATTAGTTTTCCACTGAAGGAGATGAAAAATGTGGGGTGTATTTAATTGGAGAATCACATGTAGAAGTATGCAGTGGTGGACAGAGGGGTCTTTGGGATGCTATAGGGAGTAATATATTGTTTGAGAGATCCAAATCGTTCATATGACAATGACAGAAGTTGCACGTTCAAGTAAAGAGGCCATGTTAACATCTGTTACTGGTGCAAATGTGATTGCTGCTGCTGTGCTTTGTTGTGAAGGCCACTGGGCCAGTTCTTGCTTGCTGTAAAACTTTGTTTATGTCCACCTTGCTGTATTTTAAAGCCTTTTTGATTTGAGGCAGTGAGTGGGAGCCTGCAGTGAATCCTGGTGGTGAAATACTTTTTTGCTCTGGGTCTCTAATTTGCGTATCTGTTGGAACTCAGTTGTATATTCAGCTGTTGCATGTGAACATCTCTTACATATAGAAAATGCATAGGTTTGGGTTTAAAACTGTCAGTGAAACGCTGCTTTCTGTGAGCTGTGATGCATAACCTGCTCTGGATTGCTCTCTGCTTCTGTATTCTGGTGGCAGAAGTACAAAATGGAAATGAATGCCTGGCACTGAACTTATGCAGGAAAAATCATACCTGGAAATGCATGCAATTTCCTGCTTAGCACCGGCATTTCTGATATTTTCATTGCACATATAATCCACTCTTCAGCTCAGATTTTCTTCTGAGTCTTTAGGAGGCTTTCTTTCATGCAAGACCAATAGCAGAAGGTTGCAATACAGCTCTTAAGTTTGGGGTTTGTTTTAAATGGAGCCGGGGCTCCTGTTGTCTCAACAGAATGGCTATTTCTGTTGTGAAGACAAACTGCCTCTTTACCTAGGGTCAGTTTTGAAAATCTCTCTTAAATGACTTATTTAAGTTGATTTTGAAGCAGTTCACATCTGGCTGTTTAAAGTCCAGCTTTCTTGAGCTCCTTGACCCCCTGTCCCTTTAGTTGAAAAAGAGCTCACTTAGGAAATATATTTTCTGTACAGGGATTCATCATCCTTTAATTGACTACACAGAACTTTGTGGGCAGCTACAGATGATGATGTGTGTTTTTTCATTTACTTTATGCAACTGTAAGTAACAAAGCTTAGAGTAGTTGCAACAATGAAGGATTTTTTTTAGTTAGTGGCATCCTATGTTGAGGCAACTCTGACTTCACTTGGTAATTAAACCTCATTTGTGAAAGACCTTTTCTCTATTAATTTGATCCATTAAAGAAATGCGCTTTGAAGCTGGTAGTTAATCTTCCTGTTTAAATTGCTGGGTTTTACTCAGATTGGTTACAGCTTAGTTTTAAACAGCAGCTAAAAATAGCAAACTGTTGTGTTTTACAGTTTAAATATCCGTCTATAGTAGTAGCCTTTCTGGAAAGGAAATATCTAGTAAGAGGGAAAGGAGACTGCTGCTTGGACAGCACTGGTTGGTACCAACATTGCACTTTTCCTTGAGTTTTGCCCATCACAAGCTCAGGCAGCCCTCCAGTAGGCAGCACTTGATTCTCTTACTCCAGGATTATTTTGTAACAGAAGCACTATGTTTCATTCAGTGATTAATAATTCGATGATTTGTGAGAACTTTTGACTGTTTATGTTGAAGTCTGCTGCTAAGCATGCTAAAACCAGGCAAAAATCCAGAAATTCACTGAAATATTTTCAAGAACATTAGGCTTTAAGAAAATATAAGGGAAGGGGCTCAAACCACAACTTGTGAGGTTAGCATTTATTTTCGTCTCTTGTGTTCTCCTTCTCTACATGCCCTTTGTGATTTGCACAAGCCTGATAAACTTGTAGACTTGAAGTGTGCAGCATTATTGCCAAAACATGGGGGTTTTAATTTAAAAGTGTCTGCAGTTGAAAAGGAAGCTGTGACATAACTGCAGGCATCTAGGCAGATGGAAACCAATTACTTCCAGTAATGCTCCCTTGAGTTTCTATTGTAGAATGAACTTTCTGCAGGTGGAGGGATCTTGAATAAGTAGCTAACAAAGAAAAATCAGAGATATAAAGGTGGATCTGTCTAAGGCAGCATAATTACTTGTGTTAATTTTGTCAGTGAATCTGTGGTCTAAGAAGCAGAACAAAGATAATCCAGATGTATTTTCACCTCCCTTAGTTTTCCACATAGAGGAAAGTTCCTTTAGGCCTGTCTTCAGTAAGAAATGTTTAATCAATCAGCTTGTATAGCAAGAACATTTTTTTCAGCATTGTTAAAGGTCAGACTTCTTGTAAGAGCTGTTTCCAGATATATCTGTATGTTAAGAGCCTCAAGCTTCTCTGTCCAAGATATCCATGACTAGAGCAGGAACTTCTGTTGTCATGGGGAAATTGAATGTGAAGAAATCTGCAAGATGGGAAATATTATCAGATATTTTAGGCTACCCTTCTGAAGAACATGATCTTACATTCACAGAAACTGATGAAACTACTGTATGTCTGGAATTTTTAAAATGGTAAAATCCTTAAGTTAGTTTTCCAAAGATCTCCATTACTGTTGATTTATTAATGTTTCTCATTACATAGAAGTAGTATTTCTGTGATCTAATAGCCTGATAATGCCACCAAAGGAGAAAACATAATCCTGTTCCTAGGTCTATAAAAATGCCAATTCTGAAAATCGAGCTTCTAGCACTTTTCTGCTGGCAGTGGCAAGGGTAGGAGGAGAGGATGGTGGGTTTGGGGATGGGTGGGGATGCCGTATAGTTTAATGAAGCTGGAAAAAATGAAGGTAATCATAAAAGAGATTCTGATACTTTACTTTGTCTTTATCACAGCTTATTGAACTTTTGCGTTTCGAGGCATTCATGGTTTCAGTGTTAGTTTTAGTGCTGCCGGTTGCATGTTTCTACGCAAACTAGGCAAGTTTTTGGCTATTGTGGGTAGTGCATCAAGTAAATGATTGCAAGCATGTTCTTTTGGGTATGTATTTGCTTACATTAATCTGGTTCATTATTTCCCAAGCAATATCAGCTTGTGAATTGCTTTCCTCTATCATTTGTGGTATCTCTCGCAAAAGGCATGCTAATTAAAAAGTGCTTTTGCACAGATCTTCAGACTTAGCAATGTGAATTTGGCAAAAGTAGCATATGACTTTTAAATCTAGTGATATTTGAAAAAAGTAATTCCTAAATTGTTGCTAGTAAGTAATGCTATGGTTTATTTTGTCTTTTTTTAATTAGTGACACATTCTCTTTATGATAACATTGAAAGCCATGTGACTTTGAATTATAAAAGTAGTGTTTACAGACATGTTTATCTTGCACTCTTCATGTAAGTCAGTGAGAAAAAAGAGGATCCTACAGATTACTGCAACTGCCTTTTGTACCTCAGGGGTATGCAAAATGAAGATAAGAGTGCCTTCAGAAGGTATATGAAAAGAAAAATGGGCAATAATACCATATGCTTTTATATTGTCCATTTAAAAATGAAAGCACATTTAACTGCAGTGACATGATTTCCTTGGGGACCATAGTTCTTGTTCAAACGTAAAAAAATTTGGAGCTTCCATCTGAAAATGCTTACTTGAAAACTCATGTGGCAGATGCATGAGACAAACGTGAACCAATGTGTCTACTGGGAAAAGGAAGAATTATCCATGTTACCAACTGGCAGAAAGTCTTGGCTGTTTGAGTGCTTGCTTTTAGTGAGTTGTCTTTTACTTAATGCACCTTGGAGAAGGTGAGCCTAAGAGAGGCAACAGAAGGGGAATAAGGCAACTTCTTAACAGATGGAGTTTTCCAGTATAGGGGAGACTATGGAAGGGGCTGTACTGGAGAAAGCTGAAAAAGAGACCTTTTGGATTGCTTGAAAATCAGGACACCTCATGTTAAGTCAATATCTTTGCTTATCTTACCTGTTAAGTGGGCTTTTTATAAGGATGGTAACAGGAGAAGAACTTGGAGGGTGTACGTGAGGCTGCTAGAGAATTGAGCTGGAAATAATTTACACTGTAGTATTTTAAATGGACTTAAGGAGCTAGGAAAGAGAAAGGAAACAGGATTTGAAGGCTAGAGAAACAGCTGTCAAGGTACAAGATAAGTACTTCAGGAACAGTTCTGAGTATGTGGATGTCTGTTTGAATTTGTCTTGTTGGAATACTCTGTGGGTTTGAATTTAATTCCGTCAGAGCCCAACCATGGCAGAACTCTCTACACAGAATTACAGTTACACTTTTAAACAGAGGCTTTGAATGACTTGATTTTGATAACTGGGTAGTTGGCTACTGGGCAGCTTAGTTTCAAATTTAACTTGCAAAGAGAACTCTGTTTCCTGTATTAACCCCAAACTTTGTTTATATAGGATTAGCTCAGAACGCAGAAAAGAGAAGTCAAGAGATGCAGCCCGGTGCCGAAGGAGCAAGGAATCAGAAGTATTCTATGAGCTTGCCCATCAGCTTCCCTTGCCCCACACTGTGAGTGCACATCTGGACAAGGCATCCATTATGAGACTGACCATCAGCTACTTGCGCATGAGAAAGCTGCTAGATGCTGGTAAGCAGATAGTGTAGCAGAATCTGGAAAAGGGGCTGGAGTTATATTGAAGAACAAGCTATTTCCAAAACCTGTCAGCAGTTAAATACATTGATGGTTGCATACTTTCTATGGAAAGATGGAAAACCTTGCAGTAGAAATAGGCTGTTGGTGATGGTACAGGAAAATTATGGCCACTGTTCAATGGGCCTTTTTTTAACCCCTTTCTATTTTGGTGATCCTAGTTAGCTCATCACGGCAAGTTAGCTGAATATATATCTGTCTCTGCAGTTACACCTACCTACGCAACTACAGGAATATGTGAGTTAGCTTATGAACCAGTATCTGTATAGCATGCCACAGATGCTATACTGGTTGTTTGTACTCATGCATGCATACCTGTACCATATGGAGAAGTAACTTTGATAAGCCATACTCTGAAACATCTCCTAAGAAGCCCCTGAGAAGTTTGTCCTGGCTTTTTGAGATAAATGGTAAGATTTTTGCTATGCAGTCCTTTTCCTTAAGGTAGAAGCTTTATCGGTTTATGCATAAAAGCACAGAGGGTTAACCTCACTGATTTTCTGTGATTTGTGATACCATTTCTATAGCTTGAAAAATTTAATTGACCACTTAGATAAGTGAATTACACTAGTTTTGAACAGTTCTGCAAGATGGACTCCTTGCAGACTGGTGCCAGAAGTCATTCCTGATAGTAAGTGAAAAATAGCTGATACTTACTTAAGCAAAAATGTGTGGCTGCTTGTAGGTGAGCTGGAGACAGAAGCCAAAATGGAGAAGGAACTGAACTGTTTCTACTTGAAAGCTCTTGATGGATTTGTCATGGTTCTGTCTGAAGATGGGGACATGATTTACATGTCTGAAAACGTGAACAAGTGTATGGGACTCACTCAGGTGAAATACTAACATTTCCTAACACCGTTCCAAGTCTATAAAAGTGATGTTTTTATATATATATAAAGTTCGACACCTGTATGCCTCTTATTTTTTGCAGTTTGAGTTGACGGGGCACAGTGTATTTGATTTCACTCATCCATGTGATCATGAAGAGCTGAGAGAAATGCTTACACACAGAAATGGTGAGTAGAAGGATAAAATAGATTTGATTTTATTTTTTATGGATAGTTCCTGTTAGCATTAGTATAGTTGGATATCTGCCAGAAAAAGCTGAGAGAACAAACTAATATTTTTTTAGTGCTTAAATCTCAAAATAAACCTTGTTCAGAGATACTAGCAGAAATAACCAGAATGTTTTGGCAGTGTCCTAATTAAAAAGGAGAGGAGACTTCATTACTACTTTAATCTAAAAAAAATCTTGTTGCAAAAGCTTATTCTTAAAAATGGCATATTACTGAGCTTTTCATGCAAACCAACTGTAGTGTGTCTAAATTGGCCAGACTGGAATAAAATGTCTGGAAAGCATTATTACAATGTCTGGAAAGCATTATTACAAAATCTGTCTTGCAAATGAAGTTGGCAGACAAAAGTCTAAATTACAGTAATAATAGTACATTTTTATATTTATTAGAATTCCCAAGTTGCATTCTACTGCAGCTCTTACATCACTGGAATTATTCTGGTTTTGGGTTAAGCATTAAGTACTCCCCTTTGGGATTCTACAGGTGCAAATGACTGTAAATGTGACTGGCAGAAACTGAACTGCATTCTGATTTTATGAAGTTGCTCTTTAAACTTTCAAAGCTGGCAATCTTAAAAATAATGTCCAGTGCTGAATCAGATTTGAGAAAGTTGCTCCATCTTTTACAGTGGCTTCTTTAAGCAGAGCCTTAAACATGAGGACTGGTAACAGTAATGTGTGGTCTTCAACTATGAATTCCTAGATTGGTTTAACTCCTGAATTAAATAAATTTTGGTTGCTTCTCTGAACTCTGCTTTATTCCTCCTCCTCTTTAGGGAGGGTATTTTGACATGCCATGAAGTAGGCTTGGCCCCCATTAGCTTCTTCTAGAAGCTATCGACAATGTAGCATAGGGGCTTTAACGTTTTTCTAGTGAATTTTGTGAAATTAGCAGCTGGGGTACAAGCCACCGTGAAGAATTTCGTAACTACTGTTGTCTGTGGAGGATGAGAGCAAATTACTGTATAAACTTGCATCAAAAGTAAGCTTGCATGTTCTGAACCTGCACCCTCTGCCATGATTTGGTCCTCACCCCTTAGCATGCCTCAGCAAACTTGCTCTTCCACTGCTCCTTATCCTAGGAGCTTTATTTCCTTCTTCCATGCACAGTGAGCTGCCCTCCTGTTAGGATCAGTTTGCATTTTCTTTGCCCAGAATAGCCTAGCTAGTAATAGACTCTGAAAGGTTCTCTACCTGTAAAGACAAAAAATTAAAGCTTGATGGTAGAAAGACAAAAAGACTAAAAAAATTAGTGCAACTAATATTAATTTGTGTTAGGATTTCTTGACTGTTTTCTTCTCCAAGAATGCTAATAATGTGTTTAAAGACTTGGTACTGTTTACTCTAAGAGTGTAAATCACTCTGTAAATATTTGAGTGCATGTAAACAGCAGAGTTGTAAACTCTGAATTGAAAAACTTAAAACACTGCAGTCCTGAAAAGCTACAGGTCCAAACCATAGTTGATTTGAATCTCCCCTCAGTGACTTACTGATGCATTTCAGTGGAAACCAACTCAATAGTACTTCTCATTCTGCACGTGCTTTTCTTGTCCTCTCACAATTTTAAAGGATATTAAATTTTCAGTTGGTCTCTCATTCTCCTCACTCCTTTTTTCTGGGAATGTGAAGTTGGCTCACAGTAAAACTTGTTCGGAAAAGTGTTGCTATCAAAAGCACTTTTAGGTTTACCAATCTTTTTAATTTATTTTTTGGGTCTTCTCCTAGTCTCAGAAGTCTAGAATATGGGGTGGGGGGGAGGGGTTGGGGAATTATGCCTTCCAAAGATGATCCAAGAGCTTAAGAATGGGTTTACTGTTTGCTTTTCTAGGTCCTGTGAAAAAGGGCAAAGAGCAAAACACAGAGCGCAGCTTTTTTCTCAGAATGAAGTGTACGCTGACTAGTAGGGGAAGAACAGTGAATATCAAGTCTGCTACATGGAAGGTAACTAATGCAGAGGAATATTTATGTAGTTTGTCAGCTTCCTTTCCAGATGTCACAACATTGTATTTCAACATTTTGACTTCATGTCATGAGATGGAGTTTCACTATCTAATTTAATGATTGTGCTTCAATATGCTGAATTTTAATGCTGAAGATGTTGTGGAGGTAACTGAAACAGTGCTTTAAAATTAGTTTTTCAAAACTTTTAATGAATTCTCAATTTTAAATTAGAGGTCATTTGCTTACTAGAAATTATAATTACTAAATATGCTTGCATAAAGCCTTCTCTGGGAAAAAAATATTTGACACCACTTGCGCTGATACCTGATTTCTTTTGATTTGACACTGTAAACGTGACAGTTGAGGTCTCGCTGAAGGACTTCAATATAATTCTTTCTGAAGCTGCTGGCTATCCTTTTTGTAACGATTGGAGTGAAAAAAGCCCAGCCTGATAACTTTCTGCAGTGAATGTATTTTATTCTCTGGACAAAAAGTAACTTTTTATTGTATCGAGTGGTATCATGGCTCACAATTCTCTTCTATAACCTAAATTTCATTATTCTGAATTTAACTGTTGTCTTTGCTGCTGTCCATGAACAATTTCTGCTTCAGAATGGTTAAAAAAAACCCCACAAAATGTGAAACTTATTGTGTCTGGGAGAAGGTATTTGATTACTTCTGCAGATTTAAAATTGAAGTCACTATTGTTACTGTAACTTTCCAATTTAAATAGTAAGATACCCTTTGTGAGGCAATTGCTTATCAGTGTCATCATTAATGTAACTTCCACAGAACAGTTCACAGAAACACTGAAATATCAAGTGTGGCTTCAGCCAGTGTCTAAGAGGAAGTTGTTGGCAGCCTGTGTACTCATTGCATTCTGCATAGTCTGAGGAGGAAAACTGCTGCTCTCCTGTAGCCATCCATCTGAAAGCACTGCTGCCCTTCTGTTGTTGCTGTCACATTGAGGGGTAGGGAGGGGAAGGACTTTGCTCTGGGTGTGTTAATGGATTGTGTTGTCTGACAGACAAGAACCTAGTCTCTTTTTAAAATAGAGCTTTCTCGTAGGTACTCCACTGCACTGGACACATACGTGTATATGACACATGTGGTAATCAAACTCACTGTGGCTACAAAAAGCCTCCCATGACATGTCTGGTGTTGATCTGCGAACCTATTCCTCATCCATCAAACATTGAGGTCCCCTTGGACAGTAAAACGTTCCTCAGTCGTCACAGTCTTGATATGAAATTTTCATATTGTGATGAAAGGTAATATATATTTTGTACTTTAAAAAAGAATTCACTTGAATGATTTGCAGGGTTCGTACATGTTGGTTAATGTTGGCCTTATACATTTACATAGTCTTACTTGCAACTTAATTCATCTGCACAGCAGAGTCATTGGTGGTATACTTCAGCTTTTATTAACTGATCAGGATGTCTTATTTAAGAGCCATATTTTTAAGTCTAGGGAGAGTGCAGGTTATTATTTTGGAATAAATCCTTTGCCTGCAGTTAACTGGCTGTTCAAACTGGTCTTTAGTGTAGCGGCAGTAATTAAACTGAAATCATAAGGTTCTTCTGGACACTAAAAAAAAGGGAAGGATTTTAGGTTTGTCAAAGATAGTGTGGTATTTTGGTGACTGAAAAGATTGTGTATGTACTGCTTGTCAGATGTGTTTTATTGTTGCCACTTCCCCTCCTCAGGAGATCAGTGTCTGCTTTCTCCAGTCCAAAAAACCCCCAAAAGTTCAGCTGTACTTTTAACACAATACATTTGCTGTTGAAAATGAGATGTCTGTATTCAGGTACAAATCATGGGTGTAGTCAAATACACAAGACTGCTTTTACTATTCACTGGAAACTTAGCTTAAAAACAGAAATGAAAGAAATCATTGGCCTGAGGTTTTTTTCTTGTTTGAGTCTGGGAGGTTTTGTGGTTTTAATTGGGTGTTATTTGCTACTGCCTGTTTTTTTGTTTGTGTTTTTTTTAACAAAGCAAACTTCTAATTAGTTGCTGCTGTTACATGCAAGGAGATGTCAGTGCAGGTTATTTTCTGTCCTCTGCAGTAACTACTTTTCTAGGGTTGATGGTGTCATATGAAAAGTTCTTATTTGGTCAGATTCGGCTTGTAGAACAGGGCAAAATAAATGCGTTCCTTTGTTTAGCAGGGCCCTCTAGAGGCTGAAGAAAATACTGTTTTCTTTAAAAGCCGGCAGTGATTGAGTGGGAAGAATAATAAATCTGATTCCTAATTTTTAGTTGAAGGTTTACAGTAGTTGACACATGGCTGTGTTATTTTAGCAAATACTCATATTTTCTTAAGCTGGATATTGTAGTCCATAAGTAGCTGGTCTACTTTTGAAGAGGAGGGGGGAAGGCTAGAAACCAGGGATTTACTTAATCCTGTCCACAGAACATGATTTATAAATATTCAGTGAGAAGTAAAATCCTGTGCCTGCTGAAATGTCCATTTTAAAAAAGCATAAAAAAAGGCAATTTATTTTAAAAATGAAAACTCCCAATAAACCAAAATTGCTGCTAATGCATATGCATTGGGATTTTTCTAGATGCGCAAGCATTCAAATTCTTTAGTGTTTATGCTAGTCAGTGTCTGCTTTTACTTAGCAATTTTTTCCCTTGTTTTAAAGAATAACAGAGTTGATGGGATATGAGCCAGAGGAACTCCTGGGTCGCTCAATCTATGAGTACTATCATGCGCTGGATTCTGATCATCTGACCAAAACACACCATGACAGTAAGTAAAAGACACATTTAAAGCCCTCCAGCTGCAAGAAATGAGCTACAGCACTGGGATAAAGCAACAGAAGAATGAGGGCTTTCTTTTAATTGCAGATGTGAAACTGCAGTGACGTTACCTTAAAACAGGTTTGTTTTTTTTGTTTTTTTTTGTTTTTTTTTCCTGCCTGTAATTAAAGCTGGTGTCCTTTCTGCTTTCAGTGTTCACCAAAGGGCAGGTGACAACAGGACAGTACAGAATGCTTGCTAAACAAGGTGGCTATGTCTGGGTTGAAACTCAAGCAACTGTTATATACAACACTAAGAATTCTCAGCCACAGTGCATAGTTTGTGTAAACTATGTGTTGAGGTAAGTTGAACGTGCATTGCTGTTCTTTGTCATCACCTTTACTGAAGACAGAGTCAGATTCTGATGGCACTGCATCTTTTTTTCAACTTGTTAAGAATGTGGTCTCATGTTGAATGTGTTATGGTATGACTATTTCCTACTAATGAAACTTTGCTTAGAATACTGCCAGTTCTAAGATCAGGAATTGCATTTGAAAACAAAACACTTTTTTGATCTTGTAGTGTCAGTAGCAGGATCTCTATAGGCAAATGAATGTAGGGCTAGCCTCTTCTGTACTATCGCAATGGAAGTGTTAGGGAGTTTGTGTGTGTTCTAGGCAACTCTCTAATTCTGCAGTCTGGAGCAGTTCATTTCACTAATAACTTTTTAGCCATGGACTCAGAGCAGCAGTAATGGTGTCTTTTTTTAATCCTATTTTTTTCCATAGAATTTCTTTTCTAATTGAAAGCTTCAACTGAAAGCAGACTTGTTGACTTTTTCTGGAACTGTATAATAGTTCTAAATTAGTTTTTTTTGAAACTTCAGTGAATGTACCAATATCAATCTAGCAACATATTGCACATTCATTGTAACATTTTTTCTTACTTTCTGAATGCTTTCAGAAAAGCATGTTTATTTTTGTGACTTGATGGCACTACAATTAGTACTTGCTTTGTACATTTGGGCTAAAAATGAGTAAGAAAAAAAGAATTCTTAAAGCTCCTATCCCGGTGATTTTGTGGTGTGGGCAGTATTGTTTTTTTATATATTTTTCTTTCCAACTTACAAAACTGTTAAGCCTGAATTTATTCCTTTTAGCTGTTCTTTAACAGTTTTCTTCCTCCCTGTCTGACAGTGGAATTGTTCAGAAGGACTTGATTTTTTCCCTTGGACAAACTGAGTGTATGCTGAAACCAGTGGATTCTCCTGATATGAAAATGACCAAAATATTCAGCAAAGATGACTTGGAAGATACCAACAGCCTATTTGAAAAACTTAAGCAGGAACCAGATGCTTTAACTGTGCTGGCCCCAGCTGCTGGAGACACAATTATCTCTCTAGATTTCAGCAGTAATGGTGGGTGTGCGTTTAAATTGGAGAGCATGGAAATAGTAAAGTTAATATTTTACAGTAAAAATAACCTTCCAGTATCACTTGCCTAGTGGTATGTCAGCTGTTCTTTGAATTTAATGAGGTCCGTAGACATGCACAGTATTGTTACTTAGGTTGATGGTTTCTTTTAATTTTTATAGAGTCTGATGAACAACAATGTGATGAAGTTCCTTTGTATAACGATGTAATGCTCCCCTCATCCAGTGAGAAATTGCAGAATATAAATATGGCAATGTCCCCACTACCTGCTTCTGAAACTACAAAGCCACTTCGTAGCAATGCTGATCCTGCACTCAATAGAGAAGTTGTATCAAAGCTGGAGCCAAACACAGAGCCACTTGAACTTTCTTTTACCATGCCTCAGGTGCAAGAGCAACCAACCAGCCCTTCTGATGCAAGTACCAGCCAAAGTTCACCTGAGGTTAGTTATGTAATTTGGATACACTGTCATTAAAATGTAAGTGCTGCTGGGGCTCCTGGAGCAAATCAGGTTAAGCATGTAGCCAAGACCTGAACTGAAAATTTTCTCTATGTTGTGACTTAAGCTCATGCCATGATCTGAGGAAAAAGATCAATTTTGAAACTGAGAATCACCTTTTCAGCAAAGTGAGTCTTGCAAATGCTTTGCAGGTACTGCCTAATAGAAACAAGAGGAGCTTGAGATTGGTCTTTCTAGAAGAAAAATGGTTCAAAGACAACTTCTCTAAACAGCAAATTAGATGTAACCTATTACTGTAGAGGCCATTTCTGAGTTCCAACAAATTGTGTGCTTCCAGAGTGAAGTAAATTTGAATGTATAAATGTGTTTTCCTTTCCCATTAGAATTTTGTGCAAGTATAGTTTGGAATTAGTTTTACATTAGAACACTTTTCAGAGAACCTGTAGATACAGTGCAAAATGATGCAATGGCAGAAACTTAAAACTGCACTTACAATGTTTTCACAGCCCAGTAGTCCCAACAACTACTGCTTTGATGTGGATAATGATATGGCTAATGAATTCAAACTGGAATTAGTGGAGAAACTCTTTGCGATAGATACAGAAGCAAAAAATCCATTCTCTACTCAGGTAATGTACACTAACTTAAAATTCTGTATAATCTTAATACTTAGTCTCTGTGCTTCTCTTAGAATGTCTTCAGGAACATCCTTCCTCTTCTACATAATATTTTTGTTAAATGGCAAAAAATCATTGTAAAGATTTGGTAAAGAGAAAAGCCTTAATGAAGCCAGGAAGTCACAGCTGAGATGTTCTTACATATTTATAATTTTTACCTTTTGTCTTTTCCAGGAAACTGATTTAGATCTCGAGATGTTGGCTCCTTATATCCCAATGGATGATGACTTCCAGTTGCGATCCTTTGATCAGCTATCTCCACTGGAAAACAGTTCTTCTGGCTCTCAGAATGCAGCCACTATTACCATATTTCAGCAGACTCAGACACCATCAAGTACTGCTGATGAAATAAAACCAGTGACGGAACGTGTGGATGATGTGAAGACGCTAATTGTTCCCTCATCTCCTGTTCACATAATCAATGAAACGAGTAGTGCCCCGGGATCGCCTTACACTGGGAACAGGAGTCGAACTGCATCTCCAATCAGAGCAGGAAAAGGAACATCTGATCAGACAGAAAGATCTTGTCCTGGAGCACCCAGTTTGCTAGCAGTCACTCTGAATAAAAGGTATTTTAAAAGCAAAGCTTAAGCCCTAGTACCTGTTGAAGAAATTAGATGTATTACACATTTAAATCCTGCCAACTGTTCTATGTTGTCTTTGGCATTCTATTTCAAAGTAGAAATCAATACATTTAAATTTAGACATTTGAAACCAGTTTAGTATGGCTTATAGTAAGTTTCCCTAAAGTTAATTTTGCAGTAGCTTTTACATAAACATCTGATTTAATTGGCAGCTACTGTATACAGACTCTTCAGTAATTTTGTTCTGCTCTTGTATCTGATGTGCAGCCTTTTTAAAAGAGCGCAGTAGGCAATTTACAAGTAGCCATATACACACTATTTCTGGTGCTTGTCCACTTTCTTATGAGGTAAGAGGTGACTGCAGTCTGTGTGCTGCATTTATTGTGTTTGAAATTAGCAGTATTTCATAATGATGGACTGTGGAATATATAGTAGATATTTATCCTGATAGAAAACTCTACAAAGTCAGACATCAGAATTCTGATCTATAGAACACTTTTCTATACATAGAATATTCAGAATAGACTTCCTCACCCACCCTTCCCTCCTTTCTGTTGAAAGTGAATTGCTGAACTTTTGCGCTTTTTTTTTTCTGCAAAGACTATAATTTTTATTGTAATTCATTCTGAGCTTCATGGCAAGATGAAAAGCTAATATTTGCTATGCTCATACACAATGATTGTTGAAGTGAGTTGATTATGAAAGAAAAGTAGTATAGTTCTTAAATTCAATTCTGTGATGTTG
Organism: Psittacus erithacus; assembly: GCA_009867235.2. Classification (NCBI taxonomy): domain Eukaryota; kingdom Metazoa; phylum Chordata; class Aves; order Psittaciformes; family Psittacidae; genus Psittacus; species Psittacus erithacus. The sequence goes on along the minus strand of WYDI02027145.1, from coordinate 46,982 downwards.
TATGTGTGTCCACAAAAGAAAAATGGCTTGAGGATAGTAGAAACATCTTAACAGCCTGAATCAATTTTTCTTAGATCTACTGCAATGGATGAAGAACTAAATCCAAAGATGCTAGCTTTGCATAATGCTCAGAGAAAACGAAAAATGGAACATGATGGTTCACTTTTTCAGGCAGTTGGAATTGTGAGTTTTGTTTTACAATTTTAAAATATTCACTTTTAACCTTGCAATTTTGAAATGAGGCACCAGTTCAGACTCCTGATTTTAGTTCTTGGTATTAGGTGGAATCTTGGGATCAGAGAAAATTGCCTGGTAGTGAAATTCCCATGTATACACAGGTACTCTGATTTTTAGTTCTCTTTTACTATCAGCTGTTTCAAAAGTACCCTCTATACCCAAGCACATTTCTTGATTAGGTAGGAAATACATTTGTGCATATTCTACTGAAGAACAGATATGTTCACAGAAGAGTAAGACATCACATTTAAATGTGAAATTGCTATATTTCACCTTTGAATTCAAACTCAATTTTCGTATTTGTCAGTACTGGAGATAGTGTTTTTATGCTTCTTTCTACGCTTTCATTTTTTCATTGAGTCTGATGTTCTTTTATTTGATCACATAACAAGACCATCTGAAGCATAAGGGAATAGAATTAATATAACCTAGCACATGTATATAACTACTGCTTCCATTACATGCACACTCTGTAGTGTTAAGTGTGCGTGACTGTGTTTAGCTCATCATTGTCTCTTCTAGCTATTCAAAAGAAACCTTGGGTATTCTTAGGTTTGTGTCACTTAATTGGGGCTATCCAGGTTATTTTCTCCAAGGGTATTTTGTCTCCCTAATCTTTGTGTCTTGCTGTCAGTTCTTAGTATTTTGAAATCTTGAGCTTTGCCATTACATACTATTATCTCTCTTTCTGCCTTCATTGCAAATTCCCACTTGTCTTAAGTTTTGTTCAGTTAATTCTTAGCTCCTCTACTCAAGGTAGTCTTTGAGATTCTTTGTTTCTCCAGCAATTCATCTCCTAGGGGTAATAATCCATCATGTACAGGATGATTTTTCTTTTGAACTATGAATTATTCCTGTGTTGGCATTCTGGTTTGGGCATGAGACAAATTACTGTATACTGGTTTTATCATTTTTGTCCTCTAGAAGAGCTGAGAACTTTTGTATGTCCATTTTTATTCTATTAGGCAAGCAGACTTTAAAACAATCATACTGTTGATGTCATTTGCTAAATATTTTGCGCTTTTGTGCATGTTGTTCTTTGTTTCCAGTAGCTCTGTAATATTCACAGCTCTGCAAGATATTTTATTGCCTTCCATTGCCTTTTCCTCATGTGATGGTGCTACAGCTGTCATGTAGTGTTGCTGATTAAATACTCAGAGTAGCCTGAGTTGTTGTTAAGTACACAGAACACAAGCAGTTCTGCATTAACTGCTGTAATAGTGTTCAGGCTTTTATACTGAATGCTTAAAAGTTCAGACTTCATCCTTTACTAAATATTTTTCTTTCTTCTGTATTTGAAATAAGTGTTGCAAATGTCTTGACTGCTTTTGCACAGTCAGAAGCTGAATTTTCCATGTAGCTGGGTCTTAGTGATATTATTTCAAGCAAGTGCTTTTGTTGTTCGGCTTTTCTCCATAATGGATTTCTGAGAGGATGAATGAGGCCTTGCACATGCATAGAAGAAAACTGGTGTTAAATCCAGGCTAGATAAATAGTATTCTGGGATTGTGAGAAAACCTGCCACAACTTCTTAGCTGGAAGGAAGTGGGACTTGTTTTGAAAATCAGTGATGACCAAAGTAAAACACTGTTAGCCTTCCAGAAGACAAAAGAATTGGACGTGAGAAGGACACTTATATTATGAAATAATGATTCAAATCATTACATTGAAGAAGATACAAGCTATATCTTTCTTAATATGAAGGCTGTATTGCATTCACAGTAAAACCAAGACCAAAAAATCCAAACCAAACAACAAAAAAACAAAAAAAAAAACCCAGCAACAATGCAGGTGACTGACCTTACTATGAAATGCAATTTCTAAGTCAGTTGTTTAGCTTCTATTATACAACTGTCCTTTTGAGTTACATGGATGCTTTATAACCTGAAAACATATGTTCTTTGCTATTTTAAGTGTTCAGGATAACGGCAGTGTTCTGAAATACCTTTTCCTTTTTCAGCAGCAGTCAGTACTACTAACAAGACAAAACTTTGCAGATTCAACTGCTCTTGCTAGCAGATTTGATATTAAGATGGTGTGTTTTCCTTCCATTCTATCTGTTTCAGTGGCAGCTTCTTCTTACTTATACTAATCATATGGAGCCTTTAAAAGCTTTCTAATGGCCATATCTTCTGTACTACTGTCAAAACAATATGCTAAGGAGCTGTATCTGTGGTAGAATGGGCTAGGACTGCATTTCCTTGGCTTGGCTCAGATGGCTTGGTGGCAATAACTGGACTGCAAGCAGAATTTACATCTTAAGTTTAGATAGAATTGACTTACCAAAGTTCCCAAATCCCCTGTTTGCACTACTAACTACAGTGTAGGAAACCATTAGAGACTTCAGTGAAAACCTGATGCTTACTCACACAAGAGCAGTGGCAATTAAATGGGTGTGTATGTGTACAGGAACATGCTAATCCTGAGCACGGTAACAGATCGTAACCAGGATTTAGTAATTGTTTTCTGTAAGGGAAGCAAGGTCCTTGAAATCTGATTCAGTTTTCTTTTAAATAATTCTCAAGACTAGTGTACTTGGAAATATATTTCTTCCCATGTTCTGAATGAAGTCGACTTTAAATTATAACAATGCCTACACTAGTAATTAGTGACAGGAGCTGTTAGTTTGGAAGAGGGACATGGAGGGCTACAAAGATATAGTATTCAGTAAAGAAGATTTATTTTATTTCTTTCTAGGGCTCTTTATTCCAGCAGACAGGTGACCGTGGAGGAAATGCATCACTTGCTTGGAAACGTGTGAAGGGATGCAAAACAAATGGTCATAATGGAGTGGAGCAAAAGACAATCATTCTACTATCAACTGGTCAGTCTCTCCTTTTAATACCTAGAGGGGGGCAGAGGGGGCTGTGTGAAAGAGAACTGAATGACAAAAGAATACCCAAACTTACCTCCTTTATGAAGAATTGCGGAGAAAAAGTTAAAACTGGTGAATAAAGTGCACTTTTTCTCCTTCCCCTCCCTCTTTAGACATAGCAAGTAAACTTCTAGGGCAGTCGATGGATGAAAGTGGGCTACCCCAACTCACAAGTTACGATTGTGAAGTAAACGCTCCCATACAAGGCAACAGAAACCTGCTACAGGGTGAAGAACTGCTCAGAGCTCTGGATCAAGTTAACTGAGCTTTCACAATACTTGTTCCTTTTTTGGACACTGGTGAATCATCACCTAAAGCAGTCTATTTATATTTTCTATATCTGATTTTAGAAGCCTGGCTACAGTACTGCACTAATTCAGTTAGTTCAGTTTTGATCCCCTTTCTACTTATTTTGACAGTCTTTTTAATATGTTCTTTATGTAACAATAACTCAAAACTATAGTGCGTTTTTATAATTCTTTGGTACATACACTTTTAAGTCCATTACATTTAAAACACTCTTGCAATAGCAGCTTTGAAATATGCACCTGATCTAAAAGAATATAAATATTTATTTTTTGGCTGGGGAGTTGGTCACCAAAACTTAGTAGTAAAATATCAACACAGGAAAAACTGGCAGTACTTCCACCCTGCTTTTCATAGGTAGTTGGAAGACTTGTGTTCTCTTTATGTTCAAATAAGTTTTTTATTTTAATAGTTTTTATAAAAAACAACAATGCTTTGCAGCGGTGCATTGTAGCCACAATCGCACAATATATTTTCTTAAAAAATACCAGCAGTTCCTCATGCAATATATTCTGCATTTATAAAAACTAGTTTTTAAGAAGAATCCTCTTTTGTTTGCCTGTGAAATCATATTTAAACCTGGATTATGTCATTATTTTAGTCATGTTGTAATATAAATTGTTCTTTAATGCTGTCTTATGCTTTTGACTTAAATGAGTGTGGTTAGTCAAAGGAAAGGCTTTATCTGGAAAGGGCTAGCAGCATTTTATTTGGATTCGTTCTCAATTTAGGAAAGTTTGATGTTATTAAAGTAGTCATTTTGCCAGCTTAAAAAAACCCCCTGCCTGTAGCTGTTGAAGTTAATGCTAATATTGTGTATGATCTTAAATCTAAATGTTCAGCCTACCCTGTGTGGTATAGGTGATATTTCAAGCAGATTGTAAAACATCTTGCATTGTTAGCAAAGTTTTATCTAGTACATCATTGAGTTGCTCAATATTTTGATGTTTTGGTTTTATGCACCTTGTTGCTATTAACATCCATGTTTTCATGTAGATTTCAATAACTTGAATATATTTAGCAGCCTTTTTATTTAGAAATATATAGTTGTCACAAACATCTTAATTTCCTATATGTACTGTACAAAACCTTCATTCACTCATTCTTTTGCTCCTTGTGGTTGGATCTAACACTAACTGTATTGTTTTCTTACATCAATAAACTATATGTGGACCAGGCCCCCTTGGGGAGTGTGTTATTTGAGAGAAATGAGATAATTTATATTTTTGTTAGTGGTTATTGTTCATCCATGTTCCCTTTTTAAATTAGAGTTGATCACTGCTCCCTTATTTTGATTGTAACATCTCTGTGTTAATTATTTGAGCCTATTCAGTACTGAAGTCTCTTAGACAGTGTTGTACTACCGCTCGCCAAAGATGTTTAACTTTTAAATTGTTATCACACCAGTTAGCAAACTTTAAAGTGAGGAGACAGCATATTTGTGTTACTGCAGAGTGGAAAGATTCTTCCTTGTGAACAGCTTAAAGGCTTGTCTCTGGAAGCTTTATCAAGGTAACACTGGAAAGCAGGAAAAAGTAAAATTCACGGGATTGATCAGGTAAAGACAGATTTTTCTTACAAAACTGCATGATTACAAAATTAAGCTGGTGCTTGATAAGCTTGTTCTGCATTCTTGGGCTCTTGACTCATAACTAGGTGACTTCTCATTTTGCTGCCATAAAACATGATACTACTGATAGAACCTTGTAATGTGTAAGTATGGTCAAGATAATTTTGCATTCTTCAAACTACTTTAAAAATTATCTCAATGTAAGGCATCATGTGGAGTGTCACAAGAATGACTTAGGTTTTATTTTGAAACTTTGGCTTAATTAGATTCTTGCAATCAATATAATGGTACATAAGCTTTAAGCTGGTTTCTAAAAATCACTGTTTCACTAAAATGATCAGTTTTGAAACTGAAAGGACTGTATTAAACTAAATGGAGACTATTAGCGACCAACTTCAAAAAAAAAAAAAAGATAAGGCACTAGTAGCAGAAGATGGTTGCATACTTAAAAGTTTTGAGTAGAAGTTGCACACAGAAGAGAAAGCATGTAGGTGCACTAAGCCAGAGTTGAAGCATCATGCAAAGAACATTTGAATATGCATATATATACCTGCTGCTGAATATTACAGATTTTTAATGCAACCTTTAAGTGTACAAAGCTTATAAAATTCTTTCAATGAAAGCAGCAGAGCTACTGTGTCCCTGCTGTGTGAGTTCTCGGAGATGATGTTCTATCAGCAGTTAAAAGGTTTTAACAGTGAAGTTGCTAAAGGCTTAGGGTAAAGAACCTGCTGGTAAGGGCATCCCTTCTGCTCAGCTCTATGTGGATTGATGTGATGCTTCTGTGAGATAGGAGAGTCTTGTTATGTGTGAAAGGTTCAAGTGGGTTCTGCATTTCTTGCTGCCCCAGCAAGCTTTAAGCTGCATTGGTGGGTTTTCCCTTTCCATCTTCCAAGAGAAACTTCATACCATCATGCTTGAAGTTCTGCTACTCTCTTGACTTATTTTGGAGCAGCCTGACTTGTTTGGATCTGTCAGTTCCTCTTCAGTGTATTTTAAGAGGGCAGTAAATTTTCATAAAGAAAATCCAGTTAAAGGAGGAAGAAAACTTAAGTGACCCACATGATTTATGGTTATGTGCCTGCTGGAATCATCTCTGGTCTTAATGAGAACAGCTCTGTATTTAAATGAGCCATGTTTCATCTAAGAATCTTCCCAATGTTCATATTTTTTTTAATTACACGTAATAAGGCATAGCATTTTGTTTTTACTGTCCATGTAAAAGTGACTGAAACAAGCAGTTAATGGTATGAACTGAAGTAGCTGTATTGTTTACTTTTTTGTTTTGTTTACAAACCACAAAAAAAGAAGCAACCACCAAACCTCCCAAAGACACTGAAGAAAATATGGGAAAGTAACAGTAATTGCTCTGGCCTTGTAAGAGCTTTGCTAAATGCAGCTGGAATTTCACAGAATCTAGAAGGACACCTTCTAGCTGCCTTGTTTTACTTTTTTATATATTTTTTTTCTTAGACTCTCAGAATACATGGTCTGATTCTAAACCTACTTTGGAGGACAATCTTCCTGCTCTAGTGGAGGGTGTCCCTGCCTATGGCAGGAGCTTTGGAGCTAGATCATTTTAAGGTCCCTTCCAGCCCAAACCATTCTGTGATAATACAGTACTTTCTGTATCTTTTCTTAGGATTTTGAATAATTTCTTTGCTGACGTGCTACCTTTTTAAAATGTCGAGACAGTACATTAGAGCATTTGTTCTTTGCCAGTAAGGAACTGTAGGTAGATACAATGTTTCATTCTGCATATGAAAAATCCTCAATTATCATGTCCACATAAAGTGAGGAGATGGTAATAAAGTCAGCTTCCAGAAGATTATTGTCACTGCAGCAGTAGTCAAGCCCTGATAACTTTGTTAAAAGAATTTTAAAACTAGTCCTTATGATATTATTCATTCCCTTACCTGAAAGTAGTTACTAACTACAGCTGCAGCTCCCAAGAAGTCACTTAAGCCTGCTTCCCAGTAACTTAATCTCAGGTGTGTAATATACTGAATACATCAAGAAGCCCAAAGTACACCTTTCTAACAAACATACCTCCCTCCTGTGTAGTGAGAAGGGCTTTGCCTGTGCTATCTTTGAAAACTTTCAGGTGAAATAGATATTGCTATTAAGTTTCCTTTTGTGTGTGTCTCTGTTCACATGTTAAACTCTTCCTAAGTAATTACTGTTAAAGAACCACAAATTAAGGCCTTCACCTGTAACATTGGTGACAATTTAAAAGACTTCAAAGCTTATATTAGATGAATTGATCAGCCCTGCTTCCAATGAAATACAGCTTAAAAGAAGTCTGATCATTACAGATTAACCTACTGTATATTTAATGGTTTGTTTGGGTGTTTTGTTGGTGGTTTCTTTTTTTTTTCCTAATTTTAGAAAGCTGTTTAATTAAACAGCTAGCCAGTGGTAGTGAAAAGCAGAGATGTGGGCTGTCTGACCAGTACCTGTTGGCAAGCTTTCTGCCCACTTCCACTGTGGACTGAACTGTTCCCTCTGATGAACAGAGCAGTGGAAGCTGGGAAGTGTGAGTGCCCTACCACTGTCAACCATCTGCTCCCAGCCTGCTGATTAGCTGATACTGAACCCAACACGGATCTTGCACAAATGTCATTGCACTTAAACACGTTATTCAAAGTAATTGCCAGCATGAAAGTAAACATTTCACAGGCCAAGAGTGCACTGTAAGACGACCATTTCCGTAGTAATTCACATGAGTTAGGTATCCAGCTTTCATTAAAAATACCATTAGCAATTACAGGGACTTGACACCCTGGAATGCCGCATTCTGGAGAACTGTGTTAGCTTTGATCCGAATTGCAGAAATTAGTTGTCATTTTCCTTCTGCTTCCCTGTTTACCTTGAGCAAGTTACCAAAAATTAAAAGAGTTTGCTACTGGATTTATACAGTGTGGTAGACTTTGTGAATAATAGCAGTATTCTCTCATGAAGAAGTGGTATATTTTAATGGAATTCTTTTTTGGAGCCAAGTACAACATATTGCAATTGATATATCTCTTGAAACATTTTGACGTGCTTGTGACTGTATTTCTTTTTGATTGTGTAACAGTATAAAATTCAATAAAAGAGAGGGTTTGTTTCTAATTTGTGACATCTGTGATCTTTCTGTTCATCCCTTATCACTGTTCTAAAAGATGATGGCAGATGGCAAAAACTACTTCAAAAAACGTGAACCGAAACCCACTATTCAGCATAACTATGACTCCTTGCATGTTTGAGGTCTCACTACTGGAGTCAGAAATGCTAAGCACATGTGGTCTCTTTTCCAAAAGCATCTACAAATTCTGTCTTGCCTTTACAGCTGAATCCCATTCACACTGAATCAGAATCACCTAGGTTGGAAAAGACCTTTAAGCTCACCAAGTCCAACCTTTACCCCAGGACTGCCAAGACCACCACTAAACCATGTCACTAGGGGCCTCATTTACACATTTTTTTTAACACCTCCAGGGATGGTATAGAATCATAGAACAGTATTGGACACAATGGTTATCCCACCTGAATTTAGTTCATACATGTAGTCTACTTAAGAGGCCTCTTTGAGTAATCACATAAAAAATGTCCTTAATAACAAAGCAGGAACTACTTTGAATCCAAGGTGAGTTCACTTGCTGTCAGTACATGCAGATAACTTCATGAGAACTTGTGACTCCTGCTGCCTTGTTAAATCGGTAGTCCTTCCTACTGCACACATTAAAAGTCTGTGGCAACATTTATATTTGGTTGGATAGTCTGAAAGCAGAAGGCAAGTGCCAGTGCTGTCACAGTAGAGTACGATCCTGTTACCTGCTATTAGTGATAGACTTGTACATACAGAAGTTTGAATATACTATTTAATAAAACATATCCATGATTTATTTTCATGAGAATACATTAAAACCTGATTTATTTTAATGCTTTCAATTTGAAAATGGGTAGAATACAACCATACAAGATATTAAAAAAAAGAAAAAAGTTGTCTTGTGCAATGTGCATTTACAGAATGCCCTGTTATTTATATCTGCAGGATAAAATGGCTTTTTAACTTGCAACTTATAAGCTAGGAATTAATAGAGGAAACAGGACTTCATCCTTTAGGAGTTAAATAAGAATACAAAGAAGATACAGTAACCAGCACCCCCTTACATCTCTGATTTTTTTTTTTTTAGGAAGGCAGTGTATTAAGAATTAAAATGCATTAATGAAAAATTGAAGGAGCACTAGATGAAAACATACAATTTATCAAGAAGAGTAGACTATTAACCTAAAAGTTGACACTATTTCATTATATACACCATAGAAACTGAATTCTACAAAGAGACCTTGTTGCTTTTATTTTTTTATTTATCTGCATTTTCATTCTCTTTCTGCAAGGAAAGACTTAGCGTACATTACCATATGGGCACAACAGCCTCATCCTGACTGTGTCTTACATCATCTTACACAATGACAGCGTCATGACTTGCAGCCCCATCTGTCTTAGGAAAACTAAGACATTTCCATCTAGTATTTCTTGAAACACCATCTCTGAGAAATCACACTACTCACTGCATGGTTAAAAATACAAAAATCAGAAAGCACACTGAAGCCTTACACATTCAGCATCACTCCAAAGCCAAGCTCCTCTGCTCCTTTTAAACTAAAGGATAACACCTGTAACTACATAGGGCTTGGCCTGACCTGTAAGTAATGACAAACTCACTCCATGACGTGTCAATTATTAACCTGCTTGTGCTTTTAATCCATAAGTCCACTGTGGGGGGAGTATGTTATAACTGTTTTCCCAACAGTGTTGGCATTCTGTTTCAAAATCAGTACAATCTGTTGAAGATAGGGTCACATACTAGATGAACAGGGTCACTGCCTTGTGTCTCTTAAGTATTAATCCAAATGAAAGATAAGAATGTCTTTTCAAGAGAAAAGCCAACCCAAAACCCAGCAGGTGCAGCTCTTCTTTCCCTGCAGCTGCTAAAACCTGCCCAGTTCATGTGCAGCAGCTCTACTAATGCTCCTATAATCAATAACAGTGGCAATCAGTGGTGCTTAAACGTAACGGCTGCTTAGCTGATAGCCATTTCCTCCTCATCTACAAAGGCTCTGCTGAAGGTTGTATTCCAGCAACCTTGTGGGAAATACAATAAACATGGAAAAGTGGTTTTGTGTCTGATGCATTGTGGAAGCTACTGTCACTGTAGGAGCTGATAGCTTTAAGGTGCAACCTTTGACTCAGACGGTGAATTGGAGAACACCACGGTAGCAGAGCCAACAGAACTTTAAATCCATTTTGCAGTGCACGGTTATTTGGGAAAGCGAAATGTGAGGTTCCGACCTGATCGTATTGGGAAACTCCGGCAGGTTTAAATACCCCGCAGGCAGCACGCAACGCACCATCCCGTACATTACCTACTTTCTCAACATGCCGTTTCCACCCGCCGAGGTTCCCCCAGCGCAGGGACAAACTCCCACGAGCCCAGCTCACAGCCCGCCTCAGCTCACAGCCCGCCTCATCCCACAGGAGCGGACTCGCTCTCTCCGCAGGTGCCGCCGCTGCGAAGTCCCGCTCCCACGGGAGCGGACCGCAGGCTGCCCACAGCCCGTCTCCGGCCAAGCCCCGGCCGTAGCGGCGATTCCGCCCGCAGGCGCCTACAACGGCAACAACGCCTTGAAACCGGAGCCCCTTCCCCGAACCCCCATGGAACTGCTGGAGGGCTGCGGGGCTTCCCCGGGCAAGACAGCCCCGAAACCCGGCTCCCTCAGAACACGCATCTCTACCGCCTCGGGGCTCGCTCGCCTCGCCGGTGCCGCAGGTCCATACTCACTCGGGGCGCGAGGGGCTCACCAGCGCTCCGCTCTGCTCCGCTCCTCTCCGCAGCCGCCTCGACCGCCGCTCGCCCATACGTGCGCTGGGCAGGAGAACCCCCCCTTCGCCTGCCCCGCGCCGCCGGCGAGGCCGCACCCACCCACCCTACGTGCGGCTCGGCAGCCGCGGCCCCCTCCCCGCCCGCCCGGCTCGCCCTGGCCGCCTACGTGTGTCCGTGCATGCGGGGAGCGGCACGCTGCCCTCAGCTCAGGGTGGGCGGCCACCAGCGGATCCGCTGCCCGCCGCGCGCGCTCAGGCGTGAAGCGCGGCTTCCCGCAGCCTCCGAGCCCCGCTAGCAGCGCCGGGAGGCGGGCGGCCACCGCACCAGCCCGCGGTAGCGGGGCGCAGGCAGGCCAGCAGCAGCCCTTCGTGAGCAATCTGCCCGGGAGAGTGGCGGCGCCTCACGTTCACATGGCCCCGAAACGCGGGTGCACCGCGGCGCTGCCGAGCCCCGCAGCTCCCGGGCCTGCCGCGCTGCGGGATGGCCAGCTCCTTGCGGCGCTTCCGCGGGGACAGCGGCGGAGCCCGCCGGTACGCCAAGGCTCCCTGGGGCTGTCGTACTGCAGCGGCTGCCTGACCGAGCCCCCGCATCCCCCCTGCCTGCTCCCGATTGCGCCCTGGGGCCAGCTGAGAGGCGCGCTGGTCCAAGGAATCTCGGCGCCTGCCTGCCGGCCGCCCGCCATAACGAGGGCGAACGGGATACCCGGCGAGCAACAGCCCCCACCCCTCACGACAGGGCTGTTGCAGCGGGGTGCCCGCATGCGCGGGAAAGCCGCGCAGGCGCTCTGGGGAGGTGCTGTTCGGCGGCGCGGCGGAAGGATGAGTTTGGTGCCGGGGCTGCAGGCGGACTGTGAGGAGCTGCTCGGTGCCTTCCAGGCAGCCGACACCGTCCGGTTCGAGCGCTTCGCTGAGCTGTGGCGGGAGCGCCGCTTCCACACCATCTTCTAGTGAGCGAGGAGGCCGGTGGGCCCACCCGTCCCCGGGCCGGCTCCGCCTCGGCCTGCCCGCTGTGAGCCGCCCTTGGCGGCGCTGGGTCCGGCCGCCTTTTCGGGCTCTCTTCCCGTGCTTCGCCTCAGGGATCCCGTCCTCTCCCTCCCAAAGCGCACAGCTCCCCGATGCTGAGTTTGTCCTGGGATGGTACTGGGGACCGTGAAATGCTGTGCTGGGGAGCCGGGTTTCCCTTCAGGCATGGCATTTGGGAAAGGTTTGCTTAGCTGGTGTGTAGGTAAATGGCAGTGAAACATCGGTTCCTGTGTGATACTGAAAACCAGTTATTAGCTCTGTTTTATGCATTAGTAATGCACGATTTGAACACTGACGCTTTGGAGCTTGATGCAATCCTCATGAGATTAAAAAATGATTAGTGAATGTTGCATTTTTCTCTTTAAATCTGATTTAGCACAGAGAATTTTATGCAGTGCTGTGTGAGAGTTTAAGGGGTGATTGTCTTTCAAGACTTCCTGGGACTTTGGTCATATGATAATATGTTTTAAAATACCTAAAGTATGTTTCTGCATTACAGATTTTCTGAAGCCTATACTCTTATATTTGCTTGCTTTAACTTGCTTCCCTTTGATTTACTTTAGTGGTAGAATAAGAGCTTTGGAGAGGAATAAGCTCACAAAGAAGACTTTAGAAGTGGCACAACAGTACTTCTTGCCCCCGTATGCTTTCCAGATTCGAGTTGGTGCTCTGTACCTTTTGTACGGGCTCTATAGTACACAGCTTTGTCAGCCAAAACAGAAGGTAATTATTCTTGATGTTTTATTCTCATGAGTTACTAGGTATAAGACACATGGTATGCCTCTATCTACTTTGTCATTATAAATAGAGCATTTCCTTTCACTTTTTTAAAATAAAAATATTTAGAAACAGCTGTTCTGTTTCTAAAAGGTAGCTTTGGGCTTGAGGGCTTAATGGAGTGGTGACTAAAATATTGCTTATACCTGCTAAATTGCAGCTGTGGTCTCAGATATCTTGTTTACCAGATAGGAAGCTGTTCTCTGTTCAGAAATGAAGACTACTAGCTTTCAAAATGGGAACAGAGGACGTGCTCATCAGCTGTATGATGAACACCATTACAGGCCAGTTATTCTTCAGAATTTCAACATAATGAAGACTGATTTATTTCCAGAAGTGGAATTCATAAATAGGTTGAAAGGGTGAATGCCTGAACGGCGTGCCTCCTTGCTGCTTTTAGGACAGGAGACTAGTATGTAAAGGGGTTGGAAACTGTGTAAGAAGTGGTTTACTTGGAAACTGTATGATGTAGCTTGAGCACATATGCGCAATTGAGTCCAGATTCTTTAAGTAAGAAACTGAAGTTTAAGTAGCCTACAGGGATACCATTATGCCTCGTATCTTGATTTCAGAGAAGTCAGTACCTTTTATGGAGATGAATTTAGGCAATTTTTAAAACCACTACTGTATACCAACTAGTAGAGAGTATAGGAGTAATTAAAGAAGCTAACAGAGACTAAAAATGAAGTGGACAGAGTAGATGTGAGAGGAATAAAAGCATGACATAATGGAGAGATACTTTTATGAGCATTTCACTGGCAGCAAACCATGGTGCAAGTATTGTTTCCTGATACCTAGTGTATGAGAGTCTCCTCTCCTAGGTGCGTATTGTTTTTCAGACACTTCAGAATGTGAAGCATTAACTTTTTCAAGTGTCAAAAAGTACTTGTGTTACATGTCACTGTCGAAGATATAGACAGAATATTTAACACATCGGTATAATAAGCTTATCTACATAACATCTTGATAGTAATAACAAATGTTATAGTAGGATCCTTTCTGTAGTTCTGTGATCATATGAATTGCTACAGCCTGGACATCCAGGCATTTTATATGGTATAGCATGATCACAGTCATCAGCTGGATTAATTTTTATTAGTCGAAATACACAGGTAGGTATGATAATATGTAACTGTTCTGTTGTAGATCAGAATCGCGCTCAAGGATTGGCCTGAAATCCATAGATTTCAACAGGATCTGATAAACTCCCAGCATTATGACGCAGCATACATTTTTAGGACGCTGCGACTTGCCAGAGCATTCCATTTCACAGCAATGCCAAAGCTTGTGAGTTATTACATTTATTACATTAATGACTTTCAGTTTTTAATAAAATATCTTCAGCTTTCCATGTCTAACAGTTCAGTAGCGCTCATATTTAGTTTAGCTTTAAGGCTGTGTTGAAATGTAGTGTCTGCTTTAAGTAGCTAGGTGTGTGACATGAAGCTTGGAGGATGTTTGAATGTATCACGCTTCTCGCCTGAAAGTATTTTTTCAGTGTCTAATGTTCGTCCTATAATTGAGATGTCTTACCATTAGTGGAAGTGAGTCTGGATGCTGGGTTACATTCTTGTCTATGGAATCTTTTTTTTATAATGCTGACTCCAAGCACTTGACAGTAAAGCTGATGAGATGGTTTTACGTCCTTCAGCATCACTTGATTGTTAGATATGCAGTAAGAATTTTCAAGAGGTGGTGGCATTTTCCGTCTGCTTTTGGGTTATTAAGCATTATCTTTTGCTTTAGCTGAACTACAGAACTAAGAAGAAGATTCAGGAAAATGAATTTAAAGAAGAATTTAAGGAGCCAACTAACAGAGTAAACAGTCTCATCACTAATGATGTATTGGAGGTACGTACATTTAAACTACAGATTAATTAGTGGGGCTTGTTTTATTTTTCTCATGTTGTCCAAGAGGTACAGCTTCTCTAATTGGCACAGTCTTATCCATTGTAAGTCTTCTTATGGAATGTGGACTAGAGTAATAGCCTTAAATTTTATGAAAAATGGAGTAATTCAAGCCAGGTATAGATTCGTCTATTGCTCATTATTACCCAATAACGGATTTTTGTTTACAGGTTTTTCCAGTTGCTGCTACCAAATATGTATCATCAGTAAGGTTGACTACAGTGGTACAAAACTCAGTAATCTGGGAGACAGCAGGGTGAGAAGACCTGCTTCCTCGAAAGGAGGAAGTAAAATAATTCCTCAGAGATGAAAATAGATTACCATATCAGAGTGAATCCTCTGTGAACACTGATCCTGAGTATCACTGATACTTCCTTCTCAGTTTGAGTAGTGCAAGATACTCTTTCTTCAGTGCTAGGTAGCAGTATTGCTAGGCTCCCTAAAACTGAACTGATGTAAACAGAATCTGTTTCTAATATTCTTTCTTGTTCAGTGGTCTCTTTAGAATGGTTTGTATCAACCTGGTTTTGTTCTTTGAGGACTAATCTTACTTTATTGCTGGATTTTTTTATTTTTTATTTTTCTCTGAAAAGCTTCTCTCTTATTTTTAGGAACTGATGAATATTCATGACCACTATCAGAAAATGAAGTGTGTCATTTCAGCTGACAAATCCCAGCCAGACAAGGCCCTGAGCTTGATAAAAGATGATTTTGTATCTACTCTTAAACATATAACCTTGGAACATCAGGAATGGCAGCAGAACAGAATGGTAGGTAATATCAACCATTATTCTGTGGCGGTTTAACAGATTGTGTGAGCATAAGAACTCTTTCTTAGTGTAATTACCTATCAGCACACTTTGCAAATCTCAGACTTAAGTAGAACGAACTGTAACACTGAAGGCATGGAATGAGTAAAGCCCTAGGCAGAGTTATGGTATGGGGTGAAGGACACGGAATGTGGTACTGCCTTTATGTTAATGTAAATGATTGCTGAGAGGTAAGCCCTGGAAGATGCGAGTTAAGGGTGGTATTAGAATGACCATAGAAGTACCTCTGTAACACTTATTCTTGAATCAAGGATAGGCCATAGTGTAAGATCAGTGAAGAAAATGGTCATATGTGTAAATATTTGTTTAGTTTTTCACAATTCTTGGATTTTAGCTGTCTTGTATATGGCAGACATTAAAAAAAAAACCCCACATTCTTTTCTTCCCCAGAAATTATTCCTAGATGCTAAAGACACTGATGAAATGCTAAATAAAAAGGAAGAAGGGAATCTGCTAGAATCAGAGGTAAGAAAAATTAACTAGTTTGGTATGATGTGCAAGGCAAATCTGATAGTTTTTTGACTTCAGATCACAGGCTAAGCAGTGGATGTTAGGGCTTAATAATGTCACAGTAACTTCCAGGAATAGCTAATGGGGCTGGTTGTTTTTACTTGTTTGGTTGGTTTTGTTTTTAAATCAGATTGTTTTCTGTTAATCTCTGAGCATTTGCTGCTGTGATAGCTCTTAGATGCTCATTGTAAAAAATTCCTTTCACGTAAGGATGGGAAGAGCTGCATGTTCTTGGTTAAACTCTTTATGGTTCCTGGAGTTTCAACTAAATGTGATACTCGTGGTTTTTTTATGTTATAGAATTATCTCTCTTCTTGTACTTAGCTGCTTATTTCAATTTTGAATTTAAGTAAGATGTGAAGTTTTAAATCTGATTTGCTTCTGGGCTTTGTAACAGTGAAGACAATCAAAATTATGCTCTGTCTTCTCAATGAAATTTGAAACATATTTGTTTTGGCAGTGTTCTAATAATGTAGAACTAGTTACAGAATAACAGTGGTAGTGAGGTATTGTTCAAGTGATTGGTGTGCAATTTCATTTAAATATTGCTATAATAGGTATGAAAACTTTCTGACTGATCTCTTGTTTCTTTGCAGGGTTCTGAAAGAGCAAATGCTTTGGCTAGAATCAAATACAAGTCTTACTCTGCAGTTGCTGAGGTTGGTACAAAATTTGAGGATTGGGGTGTGTTTGTTTTAAACTGGTATGTAATGAGTTATTACACTAATGACTTACCATTTTAAATAAAATCAAATGTAAATGCTGGGTCAGAAAGGAATGAGTTAAAGGTGTGCTCTCTAAGTCAACCTTGACTGTTCTAGTTTTCCTAAGACAGGGGAAACCTGAAGCTCTTATTGTTCCTGTTAGATTTGTGGTAACAGTGCAGATATGGTCTATGCTTGGGGAATTTTCATTTACAAGGTATGTTTTAATGTCTATGCTCTGTTTAAGTAGATGGAATTTCAAGTAGATGGAATAAAAATACTTACAAATTTAATTGCTTAAATTCCTTGAAGCTTAGACATTGGAATCTCCAAAGATGCTTGTGAAAATGGATCTTGGGGTTTTAAAGTTAGTTGGAAGTTCTTGGAAACGTTGTGTCCTGGGTTCAGCTGTAACAATTTTTTTTCTCCTTCTTAGTAGCTGGTGCAGTGCAGTTATTTTTTCAATAATCGCTACTTGAAAAATGCTGTTGATTTGTCTTTTTTATAGCAGGCTTATGAGAAACATCAGAACTTTGTTTGTTGATTAAAATCTCATATTGAAAAATGCACTATTAAATGAAACAGAGCTCTTGAATGTATAGCAGTCCAAACTTGTGAACAGGCAGTTTTCTAGGCACCTAAGCAAAATATGACAGTAAGGAGGCTTTATGGTACAGCAGTTTTCAGAGGTGTTCCTTTTGCTTGCACACGGCAGTGTCCAACATAATGTAGGTTGATGCCAACAGAGAGTGGTTTGAAAAGAAATGAATGTTTCATTGCCTGAATTTAAGTGATGCACCCATTAAATCATAGAAGCACCTTGCCTTATTAAAACTGAAGAATAGTAACTGATGGGAATCCACCCGCACACCTTCCATCCCTTCCTCTACCCTGACATGGAAGTTGATGCTGTGGTCCTTGCTGATATGTAAAGTACTGGGTGACATATAGTAATATCTGGCTGTAGAAGTTTGGCTTTTTTGTATCAGTCATATGTATGTTTGGCTTTTAGGCTTCCAAATCCAGAAGACATCGGCAAGTAAAATTGGAATCTTCTGAATCAGGATCAAATTATGGGAAATCTCCAGGCCGAAGTAAAAAAACCAGTAGGAGACCACAGCTAGCAAGGAAAAGAGATTCTCTGGGAATCAAAGGTATTTCTCCATTGCATTTGTGAACCTGGAGCAACTGCAAAAGTTTATCCATTGCTTTGTTAGCTGAGGTAGCTGGGTTAAATTTTACTGTTGATTAGTAGAGGTAGAAGATTAAAGAAATATTTTGTTATACCAGTGTGTAACTGAACCTTGTTTGTTTTCCATAGTCTGGTTAGGTTTCTACCTAACAATGTGATTACATGCAGTTTCTTGTTAATCTGAAGTCTCTCTCATACACGTACACTCCTGCTAATTTATTCTCTGGAAAGGCTTGACCTTGGAGAAGCATGTTCTGTGTGGCAGTGTCTAAATTTTTCCTGTTGCCGTATAACAGACATATTAGAGGTTAAGATACATGTCAGTTTCTTCTTCTGACAGATAGCTTCTCCTTTTGAAGCTAGCTTTTTGATGAAAATCAGCCTGTCTGGTAATTTTCGTAGTTTATACTATTTTCATGAAATCTGAAGAAAATCTTAGCTGTTTCTCTTCTGTTCCTGACCACTTGAAGTAATATTCTCTAAACTTCTGAAGAGAAAATTATATTGGTGTCTTAATGACAGTGATTGCTTTGTAAATACATCAGTAGTCTTACACTATCACATCATTCTTTCTTCCAGCTGGTATTTATGTTGTCCTTTTGTTACTGAAATTTTTGGTACTTCCATATGAACAAAAATCTTTTGTCAATAACTCATGTAGTTTCAAAACTCTCTTCCAATTGTTTCCTTAATCCCAGTATTGCAATTATTACATTATAATAGTTCCAGACTTGTCTAGTTTATAGCTAGACTTAACTTTTCCCTTCTTGACAGCAGGGATTTTTATACACCCATGACTTGTTTCTTTTTTGATTCTGATTTTTGAAACTGATAGAAGCTGTTCTACCATTTAAGTTTTTACTTATTATTTATTAAAGTTTAAATTAAATTTAACAGCAAAATAGTTTTGAATTAACTTTATTTTGAGCACAGGGATTTAATTTCAAAGTTCCAAACTCTTCTGACTTGCTTAGCTTCTCTCAGAAAAAAACTCACTGAGAAAATAAATCCCTCTTCAGAAGTGAGCATTACACAATGTTGCCTTTGCTTCATTTTGAAACAGTAGATGAAGTATTGAAGCAGAATAAGGCATTTTGAATTATCTCTGTACTGAGTTGGTAATTAATACGCATTACACTTATAGTGTTAATTCCCTTTAATTGGAGGTTTCTTTAGGGAGCTGTATGATGGTGCTGTGATGCATAGGTGTTCCTCTACAGACTTTGACTAGAAAGTTAAGAGAGGAGCAAGTGAACAAACTTTTTACTGCTGCGCCTGAGATGTCGAAGGAAAAAAAGATGACGATTCTTCCTAAATATCTGTCTGCAGGTGAAATGCAAATGGCAAAGGAAACTGTTACTCAGCATATTGGGATGCCTATAATCGCAGAAGAAAACTCAGATGAAGAAGGTACAGTGACTGAAATTCTAACAAACCAGTGATGGGTTTTAATAGTTCTCTGCATACTGTATTTTTTTTTTGAAACTAAAGTTGATATTTTGGACCATGTGTTTGCTGCCTTGCAAAATCTATATTAGTTTTAGCCTGTAAGTTTTAGCATGAACATTGAAGCTTTGAGCCTTTGTGCATTCACGTGGTGGCAAAATCCTGAGAATCATGTTTTTCGACATAGATTTCATTATAACATGTTCAGGGTTAAAAGTGGTCCAGTTAAAAGGAGATTTACTCTTCTGTAATACAGTTTGTCTTGAAATGTTCCAAGGTGTAGGGAAAAGTGAGGTTTTTTTGGTCATTCTCCCACTCACAGAAGATACCAGATCTAGTAGCTCTGGGTATTTATGTAACCTGCCTCTCAAGCTTTATCTTTGTGGAACTGAAGGAACATTTGAAATTTCCCCTCTAGCTTTCATTTCAGCTGGGCAGTGCTTCAGGGATTATACTCCAGTAGACATGTACAGTAACAGTGTCCTCTGCTGCATTAGAGGTTATCTGGCATAGTTGGGATAGGATTCTGAGGACTGCAGCAGAAGAGTGGATGATTTTTCTATCACTGTGTTACTAGAAATAATGTGATTTTTTTTATTTGGAAGCAATGGTAAAGCAAATTTCTCAAAGCTGATGGTGGAGCTGGTCTGAGAAGCATCAAATTTGTGTAGTACAAATTGAGGTTTTAGAAGCTTCAGGGTCTGTTCTCAGTATTCCTTGAGGAGAAGAACATAAACACCATGGAACAGATGCTGCATCCTCTTTATCTTGAGGTACTTTATTTAGCTGTGCTCTGGGAAGAGCCAGGGTACTGCTTTGCTGCTATGTCTCAAAGATGACTAGTGTTCCTGGGAGAGTAGCTGGCCAGCTAAAGGCATGATTTCTGCTGGCAGTTCTGGCTAGTCTAAGACTGGTTTAGTTTTGCTTACAGAGTGGAAGGCAGATTTGATGGACCAGAGGTTCTGGTTTTTAACCTGAAAGAGTAGGATTTACTTAGGTTACTTAAAGCAGGGGGCAAAGAGTTAGTAACAACTTCTGGAAAGCTTTAAGAACATAGGTAAGTGTAAGGAGTATATCTTTTGGAGTTAATTTACTATCCAAAATTTTAGGTAGTGGAAGGATATTTCATACAAAGAAGCATAATCATTATTAAAATACATTTGTAGTGAGGTAGCACATTTATATTTGCGCTTTTAAAAAGCAAAAGTGTACTTTGTAATACTGAAATGATCACCTTAGTTGTAGACAATGTGAACTCATTCAATTTTAGATAGTCAGATTGAAGTCACAGTGGTGCATTTAGCATTTGATACCATACTTTATTTACTTACTTATCCTTCAAGATGTTGTGGACAAAAAGTTTCTTACACTTTTTATTTCTCAGAAAATTCTGAGGCATTAAGAATACCCCTAAGCAATCTCTTCAAATATTCTGTGCTTAATTTTGTGAGTATTCAATTTGACAAACTCGCAATGAAATCTTGAAGGTGTTCATGAGAAGCAGAAAGCTCTGAAGGTTAAGTTTTGAAGTACAATATTTTGTTCATCAGTGGAATTGTAATTGATACTTTGAATGATAGTGTGCTGCATAATCCAGTAAGATTATTTTTTTCATATTTAAAACAATGGGGAGAGGAATTAGGGGGGGATCTTAAGAGCTCATCTAATTAATTTCCTTTGCTGGGCAGAATTAATTCTACTTTAATAATTCCCATGAAGGAAGACAGATTGAAAAGCTTTTCAGAAAATCTCTTTATTTCCTTTCAGAAGTATCTCTTCCCAAGAGGAGAAGAAGATGTTAGAGGATCCAGTTGGAGAAGCACTAACATTAATTTTAATGACAAAATGTTAATGTCAGAGGTAACACAAAGTGCTTGTTTTGGATGTCTTTGAACATACAACAAGAAGCATCTGGGATCAGAACTACAGGTGCTGCTGGAATACTGGTAGCGAGTGGTATACCTCAGCTGCCTCTTGGTACAGCCTCTGATGCCTTTATTCACCTGGTGAATGCTTCTTTTGGGAGACAAAGTTGCTGTGCTCTGTTTGAGATGGAAAGAGAACATGATTGCTTGTTGTATTTAGTTTGTATGGTGTGAGTTAGTCCTTGGAACTCGTGTTGATCTAAAGTGATGGTTTTTAGCCGAGACTGTAAAAGAACAGCTCACAATATTTCTCCAAATGAGACATGTTTGTAATCTTTTGTCTGTGAACATAAAATTAAGGTTATTGACTGTTGAAAATTAGTACAGTAAATCATTTTTCACAGTTTACTTGCTCCATTTTATAGTGTGTAACTTCAGTAATGTTTATTGTGGTTTGATCCCACAGGGGCAGGAAATGTACTTGGTGATAAGCCTTTTATTGTGCTCTGTCTCCAGCAGATCTGGAATCATTGTGTATTCAAATGAAGAAATGTAAAGTGTATTAATTCTGCAGATGACCCTAAGCTGTACAAGGCCAGGACTGGAATTCAAAATGATCTTTATAAACTGGAAAGGAATGGAAGAAGCTGATACTTGTGTTTTTCTGTTGCCAGCTTAAACTCATTCTGCCTCTATGCATTTCTGCTCCTAATTTTTGGCAAACAAATACAAGAAACATGAAGAGACCTCTTAAGGAAAACTTAACCAGACTTTCTTGATCAATATTTTCTGCTCATCTTAATGCAGTTAGGATCCTGTTGGTAATACTGTGTTTGTCAGTTTTGTCAATTCCAGCTGCTGCTTTGGGTATGGGTATAGAAGAAGCTTTCCAGTATCCTCACATTGCAGGGAATGGGTGGGAGGAGAGGTGTAATAGTGGAGCAATGTGATGATAGGATGCAGTGAAGCACTTGAATCTCTTCTTGGCTAAAAAAGATGCAGGTGGAGAGGAAGAGTTTTTTCTAGCAGATAGTGGGACTACAGCTTCAAATTCATAATTTCTTGTGAGTTTCTTCGCTTTGGAAGTTGCGTAAGGATAAACTTCACAGCACCAGTCCTCTTCTGCTGTTTCTAGGCACCAAAGTTAAGCTAGGTCTTCCAGCTACATGGTACTGGGTTCTTCCCTTGAAGAGAAACTTGAAAGCGACTTCCCTTTTTCTGTTTCCCTCCAACTTGCAGGTATCTTTCTCAAGGAAGTGAAAGATGAAACACAGCTACAAAAAAATCTTTTTTACTTTCTTGACAGGCTATTTTCAGCTAAATTCCCTGCACACACTTCTAAAAATGATTTGCAAATCCACATTGGAAGCGTGCAAAGACTTGAGTAGTCTCAAAGATGGGTGCAGTGTTGTAAGTATGAAAGTAAGCATTCTTTAATTTGTTTGTAAAATTGCACAGATGTAAAATGGAAGTTATGCGTAAGGATAGGCTTAGAACCGCTGACTGTATGCAGTGGCAATAGTTCAAAATAGTAATCCTGAGAATTTAGAGGCAGCTGTAAGAAAAGTTTCGTAATGCTGTTGTAATCTTAAAAATAAATCCCTTGAGTTGTCTGATGGGCAGTTACAAACAGGACTTCCTAAATGCTTAATTTGAAGCAAGCAGCTGTCATTAAAAACAAACAGACAAACGAAACTACCTCTCCCCCACAAACAGTAAATCTAGACTTCCAAGAGTACTGTTCTCTAGGTTCTAACTTCTTTTCTGGTTGTAGCCTCAAGGTTGCATCCTTGAAGACTGCAAGGAAACTTTGTCTCTAACGCCAGCTTAACTTCCAGCTGACCTGGTGGTTAGAAGTGAGACGATGTGACAGTGTGTATCTGGATGTTGTTACAGTGTTTGTAAAGGAATTGGAGACATGTATTTGGCTGAAACTTCTCTGAGAGGGATACACCGCTGAGCAAAGTCATTGCTTTGGCGAAGCTGAAGGATCCTCCAAGTGGAGGTTTGAGCTGCTGCTATGCAATGTTGACAAGTACAGTGTAGGTGATGAAAAGCAGAATAAACTTAAAACACTTATAGGTGACACCTGTTTAGAAACTGTTTAAGTAGAGGACGTTTTCCAGTCTTAATTTTTATTCTTATAATGGGTGAAATCAACAAGGTCTAATTAAGTAAAGGTAAGTGCAGAGGGCTGCACTTGGAAGGACAGATTAGATGAAAATGTCAGCTTGGCAATGCTTGTGTGAGCAGCTGTTCTCAGTCTGCATGTTTTTGCAGCCCTCAAACTGAAGGCGGATCAGCAATATGGGAGTGATGTGACAACTGCCAAATACCATGGGTGGCAGCAGTGATCTGTGTTGTATATTATTTGGGGAGGATACAGACATCACCTCTGGAATCATTAGAGAATCCCAAAAAAGTGTTCACAAACAGAAAGCAGAGTAGAAGAGGATTTAGTCTGGAAAACAGGGAGTTTGAGTGTGAAACAATTCCTGGTATAGGTCTTTACAGCTTTAAAGTACATGTTTATGCAAATGGTGATTAATTGTTCTCTGTGTTCACTGAGGCAGAGCTATACAATTTGTAGCAACGTTAATTTACTTAAGAGATTTTTTTTTTTTTGCAATTAAGTGAACAGTTTGGCCTTATAACAAACAGCAGAATCACTTTTACTATTGAAGTTCAAAACAGTGTTGGAAAAACGAGTAGTGGTTGTCTGAAGTACACCTAGTCCTGCGTTGGAGACTGAAGATGAACTAGAGATTCATTCTGGTGTTACACTTGTGTGTTTTACATAACAGGACCCTATGCAGAGAGTTTATCTCTCATCCTGCATGCATAGCAAATTCTTCAAATGGTGCAGGTATTTTATCTCTTCTGGCATGTTTCATTTTAAAGTTCATTCTGCTTCTGCAGTTGCCCATTCATGTTTTATAAAGCTTGCTGCATGGATCTGGCTTCCTCACCCCATTTTCATCTTTGTCCTCAAATCTAAGCATCCAATTAAGCCTGGTAGTGGAATATTTCCCTCCTCCATGTGTATGAGGCCCTACACTTGGAAGTGGAACAATAGGGGAACTTTGTGAGCTACAAGGGAATGAGAAATGTGCCAAAACTCTGTGTTGCCCCTACCACTCCAGAACTTGGGTCAGTCTTCTCTGCTGGCTGCAAAGCAATCTTGCAACAGCTTGAGCTTCAGACCCCAAACTGCTTCCTCTTTAATCATAAACCTGGATATGGATAATAATGGAGAACATAAGGGCCAGCCATCAGCAGCTAAAGGTTTTTTGAGATCTGGAGTAACTTGTTTGTTTGGAAGGGAGTTTTGTGTGTGTCATGAAAAGTGAAGCAGCATTTAAATCGTAGCTACAGGCTCAGTGCAGCCTGCTGTGTTTCCAGATTGGTTTCTGAGCCAGGGCTGTTTGTTGACCGTGTCCCCAAAAGCTAGGGTGGAGTTGCCTGTTGTACCTTATGTAGGCTACTAACAGGTCATCACAGGCCTGGGGACTCGTGAGGAACGATGTCACAACGTTTTATAAAGTGAGGTGAAGCAGCTTACCCACCAAGCTGGGTCTGCACCCCAAGACGTTCCACGGAGTCCCGCCGGTGCCGATGCGCCCGGGACCGCGGTGCGGTGTGGTCGGGCTGTGCCATCTTCCGCGCTGTCCCCCCGCCCGAAGCGCCCCGGGCAGCGCTCGCGGGCAGCGCGCGCCGGCACCGCCGTTGGTTGCAGCAGCGCTGCTCACTCCCGCAGCCCGGGGACCCCGCGGCCGCTCCCGCATCCTTCCCGCACCGAGGCGGGGAGGTGCCTTGCGGGTCAAAGCGCACCCTTCCCACTGCCGGCGGCGGCCCGGGCCGCCTCCCGCCTCGCCGTGGGGCTCCTCCGCCGCTGTCGGGCAGCGGGCGAGGGAGGCCGGGCCGCCGCCGCGGCCATGGCGGCGGAAGGTGAGTGCGGCAGCACCCGGGAGGGCGCGGCACCTCCGGGACGAGGCTCGGGCACCAGCTGCGCCGTTCCGCGGCCAGCGCTGGGGACGAGGGCTTTTGCCTCTGCCGGCCCGGCCGGAGGGAAGTCGGCGGGGTGGAACCGGGCCCCGCTCCGGTGGCCCTGCCCCTGGGACCGGCAGGGAGGGGAAGCGGGACCTCGGGGCCCGGCTAGGCGGGAAAAGGGGCTTCAGAGGGTGTCCGTTCTCCTCCGTGAGGAGGCCTGGCTTCGCTGCCCGGGCCCCCGGGGTCTCACAGGAGATGGGGTGATGATGGTCATGGTGGTGGTGGTGGTGTGTGATATCTGTGCCTTCCACACGGGAAGGGATGGGCAGGTGGGTGCACATGGACACAAATTTTAAGGAGAATAAACGAATAGGAAAGCCTGCTTTTAAGATGCTAGTAAAGTACAGGTCTTGTAATCATGGGAGGCTTGTCTGTGTCTGAGAGACCCGGAGTTGCTGGGTTTTCTGACCACACTATAATACAAGTGATTTTAGGAATGATCACTTTCTGTTATTTTTAGGTTGTTGCCCGATGGCATGTTACCACCCTGGCTTAGGTCTTGGCCATGGTAGTAGTGCCGCTGCTTGGAGGGTGGGTATTTCTCTTAGTATTTTGGATCACAGCACTGGTGAATTAGAACCTGAATTACTGCTGTTAGCCAAGGTCCTGGCAGTCTCCTCCTGATTTACTGTAGAAAAAACACCACCAATGCTTCGTGGGGATTGCTAGGTTGATTCACTGTATCTCTTGCCAGGTTGGGAAACAATCAGTGAACATTTAAAAGATACCAGCATGGCACACAGCAGCTTTTAAGCTCTCAGGAATAAAATCGTACATTTGAGCTTTTCCAAGAGATTGGACCTAATGAGGAGTTTGATTTCTCTCTTCCTTTTGTCATTTGGTGACGGTCACATGTATTTGCTGTTCCTTGTTTTCTTTTGAGGCTGTGTCTCTGAGGAAGGGTCATCTCAGGTAAGGCCCAGGCTGATGTGGTGCGAAGTCATCCCACCACTTCAAGGTGTCCTTGGGAGAATTAGGAACTGACTTGGTTTGTTCAGAGTGACAGTACACTTTTGCTTAGCAGAGTCTGCCCTTCCATTAGTTATATCCTCAAAGTAGAGATCCAAAGGCACTAGTAGGGCTCAGTACATAATTATCATTAGTTTACATTTTATAGTGTTTTACAAATTATTGACAATATAGGGACTTGGCTTCTCACCTCTGTTCTTGCTGCACAAATGTGAAATGGGTAGTTGTACAATATTTAATTAGATGTCTTTCTGACCCAACAGTCAGCAGAGCTTTTGCATTGTTCCTTAAACAAGTTCTCCAAAATACTTACAAGAGGTATTGTTTGTTTAATGTACCTCCTCTTCTGGTAGGAGGCTCAGGCTTCAGGCTGTGCTACTTGGTGGGTAACTGGTTAAGGTGTGGGGACAGCTGAGCTCCTACCACCCTGACCCACTGCTGTTGGTTTTGGTTGTGTAGGGAGCTTGGATCAGCTGTGTGGACAGGCTCTCCTAGCCTGGGATTGTAGCAGGGATGAGAATAGCTCTGAGTGAGGTTTTATTTCATAGATTGTAGCTCTAAGATCAGCTCTGGGCACCTAGAATGTTTGTGTTCTTTCTAGGGAAGGGGAATTGGAGGATTTTTTTCCTAGAATTTCAATTTAGTTCAATTTCCTCTCACTTAAAGTAAGAGGAAACACAGCATAATGTGACTAAGAGATAAGCAAACAGAACATTTGAGTTTCTTATGATGCTGTAAATTTAGCTCCTCGTAAGCCTAACAAATACAAGAGATGGGATTCACCATGAAGTATGATCACTGCAATGGTGAAATGTTGGTACAGTGAAGTATGAAGTGTACAAAAGCAGCCTGGAGACATATGCATTGTCTTCTGGTTCAGCTGCTGATGCTTTGGAGTGGATCATCATTTCCCAAACTGCTTCTATTAGGTGAGCTTTGCTGGAAAATGTGTGTGCTTCTTTGATTGCTGTTCCTTGTGGTTCCTTCCGTGTTGCTTTCCTGGGGCTGCCACTACCTTTCACAGTGAGACCCAAGCTAGTAGACCCTGCTAAACTCATCTGACTTGGCCCTGGGCCACTGGAGTGTCATGCACTGCCCATTGTTTTGTGTGCCAGTCCAGCTATGGTAAACTTCCATCTTGCTCTATCTCAGTATTAGCTGTCTTGCAGAGCTGAGGTCCTTGGTCTGAGGCATCATGCTCTCTAGGCTACCCATGTGTTTTGTGTTCATTAAGTTACTCAGTGGCTTGCAATATTTAATCTTGGTAAGTGTATCTAACAGTTAATTCCTCATCTGTTTGAAAATTACTAAATGTTTTGATTGAGAAATAATAACCTGGAGTAAAAAGACCAGAGGGAAGCCTAGTATTAAATTAATAATGTGGCATTCCTTGGACTTGGAGTGCTGGTATTAAATTCCACTCATATATAAGCTGTGATTCTTACTGAAATGGGCAAATCTGTATTGTTCTGTTTAGCTTTATTTCCAACAGACACCTCAGCAGATGCCAACCCTGCCTGCACTTGCCTGGAGGAGTGGCACCATTGGCAAAACTGGGAGTTCTGCTAGATCAGGGAGCTGTGGGATAAGAAGGGGCATCTTGGTAGCTCAGGTAGTGTCAACTTCTGTCCTTGTATCTGAACTATTCCTCAGAGATGGGGATAACAACCAGAGGGTCTCTTTTGCTCTGTGATTCTGGGCTGCCAGAAGAGCTAGCAGTGCTGACTTGAGGTGATCAGAAATACGTGTTACAGCAGTCTGCTCTGATTTTTATTGTTAAATAATTCATTGTTCCTGCTGGCTGAAGGATCAAAAGTGAAGGAAGTTTGATCTCCAGTGGCTTTGGCTTCAATCCATTTTGAAATTAGTGCAGCTTGGAACGCAGTTCAGGTCAGTGCTAAAGATAAGTGTGGATCATTTCAGTACACCTCTAGTGGTATTAAAGGGGCAGGAGGAGGCCAACCCCATGTGCTGAAAGAGAATCTGGTAGGAAAGAAGACTGGCCTAGCTGAACAGAGCTTTAGCTGGAAGCTGGGAAAAGAAGACTTTATGACCTTTGAAAGAAGGGACAAGCAACTTAGCAGCACTACAAAGATGCTGGGAGGTTACGCAGGGAAGAAATTAGAAGGATGAAAACCCAACTAGAACTTAATCTGGTTACTGCTTTAAAACAGCATCCTGTTTTATATTGGACATAGTGTGACCAGCGGGACTAGGGTAGTGATTGTTCCCATGTGTTCAGCACTGGTGAGGCTTCACTTCAACTAGTGAGCTGAGACATTACCTCTCTTGCCTGTATGCTTGATGCCTGACTGTAAAATTGCATATAAGTGTGGAAGGCTTTTTTGAGCACAGCCACACTGTATAAAAAACCTGCTACTGGGAAATAATCAGAGCTGGTAGTTCCTTTTTTTCTTATTTTTTTTTTCCTTGTATGTTACCTCCCTTGTTTCATTTTCATGTAGAGTTGCTTAAATTCTTGCTAATAATAGACTTGCGTCACATCTGGCTGTGTTGAAAGCAAATCTTGAAAAATGCTTGCTTTGTGGGAAATATTGATTGCAATTTTATGTTCTCTTCTAAATACGTGAAACAGTTACTTTTATAAAGAGACTGCATTTGTGCTTATGCACCTGTCCCCATGAGAAAACATTCAACAACAGAGTCAGACTTCAAAGTAACTCGCAGAATAAATTGGAGAACATTTTAAATCTGTTTCTTTCCTGTTTCGATTCAAGTGGGGGGTATTCTCCAGGGATGCTGCCTCTGATGAGAGCTTGCTTGGGGCATTATTATTTGCAAAGATAAGCAACTTCATATGCCTAGGAGGAGAGGATGAGGAGTGTTTCATCGGAAGAACTGGGATGCAGTTGCAAAGGTGTAGGCAGCATTCCTTCTTTGACAAATTAAAAGCTAAAGGGCCACTGGGCTTGTGGGTCCTAGAGCCAGGCTTTTTAAAGATATTTTTAGAGGTTTTGAAGGTGCAAGTGAGGCACCAAACCAAACATTTTTGAGCTTGTAGGACACCTTAAATCAAATCTGTTCCCAGAACCTTGCTGATAATGGTTCTAGCACTGATTTAATAGGCTTAGGTCACTGTGGAATGGGTCACATTCAGTGCAGATGGGCAAGTAAGAAGGAAGTCTTGCAAGTATGATGTTGCATCTGCGGACGTGCTGGGCCCCTGAGCTGGAAGCACTGCAGCTGTGAGAACACTGTGAGCTGTGTCAGGGTTTGTAAAATGAAGCACTGTGGCTTGCCTTTGCTCTAAGTAATGATGCCAGCACTTCCAGAGGGACCCATCTGCAGTAGTCTGGAACTTCTTGCACATTACTTTCTTGAAGTGTTCTTTTGGTACAAGCGCACAGGGGAAGCAAGTGTGTACCATCTGGCCTGGTTAAGTCCTTCCATGGTGCTGCTCAGCTGTAGAGATGACTCTTCTCTAAATAGGAATATCTGTAATTATCGAGGGAGGTTATCTAAAACTATCAGGCAGCTTCATTTTTAAAAGCAGCCTCTTATGTGCCTTAGGTTGATATCGTGATCAGTGGGGTTAAATAGTCGTTAAGGAGATCTTGCGTTCACTTTCTATTTGTATGATCTATTGCTGATGGTTCTGATTGTGCACTGAGAAAATATGATCAATAATTCAGCAAGGGCTTGAGTCTAACCTGTTTTGGGGCTGGGAAGACACTAACGCCACAAACCGGCATGGTTAGTTGCTATTTAGGCACTCGGACTTTGCACTGACTGTTCTTTGTGGAGGTTTTGGAGATGAATTCCTGGTCAGAGAAGGATATAGTTATCAACCGTTTATTTGATATGTATGTATTCAACCTATTACAGTGGCTGTAAACAAATCAAATTAGACATGTTTTAATCAGTCATGGATACTATTTTAGCTGCGCTATCAGGAGTGGACTTCTCAGATATCTTCCTTTTCATGTGTAAGATAGACTGGTTTTGTGTTGAAGGGTTAAATGAGTGGGTAAACAGTTGGTTAAAATTGCCAACAGCAGTGTTACCCATCAGCAGGGCGACCAGCTGCAGGACTTGGTTAAACAATGAAAAGTGACCTTTGTGGAAACGTTGTCAGTGGGTATGAGGAAGACAGGATGGCATTTGTGAAGTCCCAAAAAGAGCACCTCACAGGAATCAAAATGGAAAATAGTGAGAAAGGAATTGAAAGAGTATAGGAAAATTGCAAAGTGCATAACAATACCGACATTGTACAGAAACAAGGCACAAAACCCCAAAGCAAGTTCCAAGACAGGATGATGTCCTTATTTTGGGCCAAACAGAATTATGAGCTGTGCTTTTAGCCATGTTGAAGTTTCAGCTGATTCACAAAGTGTAGAGCAAAAGCACTGGAAAGGCATGCCAAGATCTAGCGTAGATGGAAAGATAAGTCTAGATTGGAGGCAGAGCTGAACAAAAAATAGAGGCTGAGACTGGAAGTAAGATGGAAGGGAATAAAAAAAGGAATAGGTCTCCTGGGAAGTTCAGGGAGATGGGGAAGGCCTAGAGGAAGATGGGAAGATCATGAAAAGGAGCAGTTTGAGATGTGAAAGGAGGGTTGCATAAGCCAAGAGAGGATATGATTTCAAGAACTAAGTGTATGATTGCATCAGAAGCACTGACAGGTTGAGTAGGAATGACATAGAGTGTTGGCTGAAGAAAGGATATTGGAAAGGTATCATGGAGCTCACTCTCCGTATACAAACACAAAATTACACTTATTCCTTCCTCTGCTTGTGGGATCACAGCTACTTTGCATGCACGTGTGGAAGAACACCTTGATGGCATGTTTTCATTAACAAAGTCTTGATTTCAGGCTTGGAATAAATTGCATGATGCTCTCTGGTGAAAACTTCTTGTGAGACGAGTGCAGGGGCTCTGAGTGTCACTGGGGAAGGGTAAAGATGGAATGGGGCTGGTTTATTTTCT
The DNA here is from genome assembly GCA_009867235.2 of Psittacus erithacus. Classification (NCBI taxonomy): domain Eukaryota; kingdom Metazoa; phylum Chordata; class Aves; order Psittaciformes; family Psittacidae; genus Psittacus; species Psittacus erithacus. The sequence continues at coordinate 15,904 of WYDI02027145.1, read as the reverse complement.
TTTAGGGTGCTTCTCATCATTCTGACACCTCCAGTTTGCAAATACCTTTCATGACTCTCTTGGCCCCATGCAGGAGGCATGGCTGGGACTTGTGTTGGGCATCAGTCCTTGCTCTGCCTCTGACTTCTTCAGAGACCGTAGCATTCTGCTTCCCCTCCCTGCATCTGTTTCCCTTTGCTGTTTCTGTAGTGCACTGTAATAAAATGTGTTACGTGTAAGCTAGGTATTATTATTAGCTGTATTATTGTTAGTGGGCTTTTGTGACTCAAATGTACAAGATCCAAGGTGCCTCCAAGAGCAGGCAGGAGTGGTCAGCCTTAATTAGCCTTCATTGGCTTTGACAGGCTTTGAAAGCATCTGGGAACTTGCAGGTAGTGCTTATGCCTATAGCTGGCAGACATGTTTTCAGATGGCTGTTATTTTTAAAAATACAGTTTTTTGGTACCAAAACTAATATTTTGGTCAAAAAAAATGAGGTTTGTTTTTTTTTTTTTTTTTTTACTTAATCATGTATGAAAATGGGGAAAATCAGAAAATGTTTTACATCTTGGAAGTGTGTAGAGAGCATATTCAGATAATGTATATAAATCTTTTAAAAGTCCCCTAAATGTCTCTCATCACCTCAACCTGAAAACCAAGTGCTTGCACAATTGAAATAAAGTGTTTGGTGACTGAACTAAAACCCAGTAATTTTTACACAGGTCTACTCAGCCCTTTGTGATGTCTCACTGTGAAAGAAAAGAGCTTTCTAAAATAATTTATTGCTTTTTGATGTGGTACTTTCTGTTTTTCTAAGCATTAGTTCTTCAAGTGATGGGGGATTCTGCCGATAAAGGACTGCTGATTCCTGCTGGTATTGTGAATTTGGCCAGAAGATAATCATTTGAGCACTGTTTAGAGGTAGTTATTCTTAGTTATTGATAACCATATCAATGTTATCTGCAGCAAAAAAATGGTAATATTTTTTCTAATTATTTAAGTATTATTTAATCATTTAATTTAAGTGTTATTTATATTTAAGTAAGTATTAATTATTTAACTTTGTTCAGAGAGAGGCAAGGGCAGGGTAAATTTCAGGACTGGCTGGTTGAGGCTACAAGCCCTGCCAACAAACGGAGGCCTGGGAGGAGGTGGTGGTTTTATGGCCTTGTACACAGAGGTCTGTGACTGCCTTGAGGACACTCACTCTCTGCAGCGCTTGGTGTGCTCATTGCAGGCTGTTTCAATGGTTTGTGCTGTTTCAATTGCTAAAGTGGGTTATTAACTAATTGTCACAGAGCGTTAGTTCATGGATGGACACGTGCGTGCCTCAGGTATTTGTGCAGATGTGCATGGCTCATCTGGAAAGCAGAGGGTCAGTGTCCTGCTGGGCTTTGCGCTGTCACACAGCTGGCTAACCCTAACCCTATTCTTAACCTCTGTGTTTTGTGACTTCAGGTGGGCTTGCAGATCCTGATGAGAAGATCTCTGGAGCTTTGCAGGGTCTGTGTTTTGCTAAGATATGGTGATCCTTCCTTCTTACTGGACTATTTTAAGAATCAAAAGCATGACTAGGGATACCTAAGCTCAACAAGACCCAGCAGTGTGAGCTTGCAACACAGAAAGCCAGCCTTATCCTGGGCTGCATGAAGAGCAGTATGATCAGCAGGTCGAGGGAGGTGATTCTCCCCCTCTACTCTGCTCTTGTGAGACTCCACCTGCAGTGCTGCATCTAGCTCTGAGGCACCCAACACAAGAAGGACATGGAGCTGTGGGAGTGAGTCCAGAGGAGGCCACAAAGATGCTCAGAGGGCTGGAGCACCTCTCCTATGGAGACAGGTTGGGAGAGCTGGGCATGTTCAGCCTGGGAGACCTTTCAGCTTTCCGGTATCTAAAGGGGCCTACAAGAAAGCTGGAGAGGGACTTTTGACAAGGGTGCATAGGGATAGGGCAAGGAGGAATGTCTTTAAACTGAAAAAGGGAAGATTTAGATTAGACGTCAAGAATATATTCTTCCCTGTGAGGGTGGTGAGGCACTGGCACAAGTTGCCCAGAGAAGCTGTGGCTGCCCCATCCCTGGCAGTGTTCAAGGCCAGGTTGGATTGGGCTTTGGGCAACCTGGTTTAGTGGAAGGTGTCCCTGACTGTGGCAGGGGGTTGGAAGTAAATGATCTTTAAGGTCCCTTCCAGCCCAAACCGTTCTGTAATTCCATGATTCTATGTTAACACAAGACTTCTCTTTAAAGAAAGCTTGTCTTTATGTGACAAGTGCTAGCTGGAATATTTTGGCGTGTATCAGAAGTGTGGGTTAGGCTGTCTGGAATTCGGGAGTTTGCAATGAATTTCAGAGAAGATGTAATGGTTTTCCTACACTGAGGACTGTTGTTTTGTTTGATTTGGTTGTGTTTGTTGGTTGCTTTTTGATGGGCTTTTTGGTACTCTTTTATGCTTGACAAAATGAACCTAAAATTTTTACCAGACTGTACAGAATGGGATGAAACGCTGTCTGTTCTAGAGTGGGTATTTCTTCTCTCTTGTTTCCTAGTTGCTCTCTGAAACCAACATTTTCTATCAACAACTTTTGCTGAAAATGTGTAAGAAGCTTTGCTGTTTGAAGCCTGTTTTGTATAACATGCTATGGTTATGCTTTGTGCTTAAAAATTTGGAGTCAACCCTGAAGAACAACACAATCACTATAAAAATCACACACAAAATATTTAATGTGTGGGAGGTTTTTGTCCTTTTTCTTGTTTTGCATCACTTGAAATCCTCTGAGTTTCCTTTGAGAGGAGCAGATAAAAGGAAAGAAGGTGTTTTTCTTATTGCCACAAGGACTAAAATGTTATTTGTTACAGCAGATGAGATTATCACCTCATCATTTACTTCAGAATCCACATATTTAGCTAAAACACCTATTATTGTTCAAGGAGGGCTTAGATTTTAGTTGCTGAAGTTGATAGTTATATTTAAACAGACCTCTAAAAAACATGCATGCTCCATGAAGCATGGGTACAGTTACAACCTATTTAATTTTCCAGTTGCAAAAATGACTTTAGAAGTTCTGTACCTTTGACCCTGCAATTATATTCATTGGTCCTCGTGTGGGTGCTAAAGCAGGGAGCCCTGCTTTGAAATTAGTCCAGGCAATTTTGTTGCTGTATGTCAGAGCAAGTGCTTGTTAAGGTTTTACTGGAGCCATCATAGATGAGATGTACAAATTCTTGCAGGGTTTTGCAGCAGTTTGTTGGATTTTGTTCTGCAGTTTGAATTGCTTGTTACTTGCATCTCAGTGTAAAATTAAGAAGTGTTCCCCACTGGATTTTGTACAGTTGTATATAGAATCATAGATATGGTGTACCATAGGCTTTTCCATGGAAGCAGAGTGAATTTCATGATGCTGAAGTCCGATGACAGCCTGTAAACAAATTAAGGTGTATTCCTGTTGCTGTAATTCATGTTGGGAAATTCTGTGTTTTAAGGCAGTCTGCGATCTGACAGCCTGCCGGCGTTTCAGTCTATGCTGTTCATGGTGCTGTGTACTGAGGGTGATCAACTTGCCTGGCTGCAAAGGCCATACGCCAACATTTTCATGTGACTGAGAATGCCAGATACTGGCAACCTCCCACCTTTCTGATTGGCAGCCACTGCAGAACAAGCAAGAAGTCAAGATTCTCTTGTGTCAGGTAACTCGCTGGTACACAATGGAGTTGCGTTTTGGTGTTTCTCTTTGGTATATTGAGCATTTAAATGAAGCAGCTTCAGCAGTGTATTCTGAGAGTTACTGTGCTCCAGAAGGACTCTACAGGCTAGGGAAGTGCTGGGGTTCAGATCCTTCTAGGTAGATCCAGGGCTTCCACACAGGGCTGTCCTGTCTTGCAGCTGTAGCCATGCAACTGCTGGAAGAAAGGTGCCGCCCACTTGATCTGATACGGCAATTCATCTCTTTGGTAACAAATAAGCTCATCACGAAATGTAGGCAGAAGATTCTGTGTTACAGTTGTGGGAAGGATTGGGTATGAGGGAGTTCTGCTGGTTTGGTTAATTCTGTCACAGTTTCTGTGAGCAGGTGGGTGCCTGGGGAATTTTAATGCAAAAAATGTCAGATCCCCTAGGATTAGGTGTCAACTGACTGATGGTTTTGAGGACTGCTGTTTTGAATTTGGCACCTAAAAATAACAATTGTGTGGGACTTTGTCACTGATTTCTTTTGAGAATCACCCTTTTCTGAGAACTTTCACTTTGTGATTCTGTTGGCATTCAATTCTAGTACGTAAATATTCATTCACCAAATCTCGCAGTTTCGCTCTCTAACCCCTCTGCCTCCCTGTAGCATATGCTGTGTAGCTTCAGCTAATGGGATGACACATAGCAGGGTGAAGAGTGTAAAGCCTAAACTGCACATGGCTAGCAGCATGTTTGTACTGCGATAATCACAAAGTAGCATCTGTCTTGTCCTTTCCTTTCTTTTTGAAACCCACTGGTTTTATTTTTGTTTTGCAACCCTTGTTTTATAGTTACTTGGGCTCATCATGAAGGTAAAAATAGTTCTTCTATTTAAAGAGAACAGATGGTTTTTTCCTTAACACTGAATGAATTGTGGTTGAGTCAGAAACTGCCAGCTCAGAAATGTATGTTTTCATTAGAGAAATACTTGATTAGGTTAATTGAGTGTGATTTAATGTGATGTATATTTGACCAACTTAAAAGCTTTCCAACTTCGTTTTGGATTGAGATAGTAGTATCTCAGTGTTTGCAGTTTGCTCAGTAGTTTCCAAAAACATTACGTAAGGAGTAACAGAACATGGAGGGAACACTACTGAATTAGCAGAGGGAATATAATATTTTGTAAAAAACCCAAAACCAAATCAAACCCACAAAACAAAATCCCCATTTTTTTTTAGACTCGTTCAAACAGGGAATGTATACGTAAGTCATGTCCAGACAAAAAACTTGCACTCATTTAATTATGCTAATGCTGTATACATAATATGTTATGCAAGGTGTGTGGCTTCCCAGAGAGCACACAGCTCTATGTGATTGTGATGGGTTTAAGGGCAGAGGTGAGATTCGTTGTGAGATTAAGCAATGTGAAGGTGTGTGGTAGGCATCTGAGCTTCCACCGAAGTTAAGGAAGATTTAGTCATGATGCTTCATGAAGCCAGGAAAGTGATTCAGCTCACTTTGAAGTAGATTTGGGGTGAGTGCTCAGCAGAGTGGCTCTCTGAGCTCTCCAGGCTGTACTGAGTGGTGATGCACTGACTGTGATGGGAGCTAAGGTACCCAGTGCACACCAACCTACGGGAGACTGTGTTTTGTTGTCTTCATTTGGAACTGAGGCCCATCCTTGCTGTAACATCCACGTTGTAGCTGTGTGCCTGTAGCTCCAAGGAGCTGCTGCTGGAAGGACAAAATCTAGATATCCCTGAAGACAGAGGTGCGGGAAAGAGGGTGCAGGTGAAGATGGATAAAGAATGTACTGTTTAAGAAGGACTGGGAAGAATTTAAAACCCATATTTGTCTATTTTCATCTTGTTCCTGACAGTGAAGTCTTTGCCGTCATTACTAAAGCGCAAACTCCTTCCTGTTTCCATCTGAGAAGCTTCAAACAAATGAGCCGAGTTCAAACCCAAACCAAGAGACAGCTAAAGGCAGTCATGGGGACCCAGCCTGGAGGAGAGAGGCAGAGAGAGTAAACTGTAAAGTTTGTTACTGTAAAAGTCAGTCAGAGAAACTCTCTAAGACTCAATTTGGAGTTTTAGAAAGTAGGCATTCTTTATTGCAGTGCTGGGCACACATGTGAACAGTTTTGCAAAGGTGAGTGCGCCCATTTACTTGCTAGCAGGAGCTATATATTTGGCATATTCATGCATATTCATAGATTTTTCTGGGAAATTATTTGCATATTCATGATATTTCCAGGAACAAATTGTAATATTTGCATCCCAATTACACATGTGCTTTCTTGCTGAGTGAAAGTCTCTGGTGGTCAGTGATGGTCTTCCTTGCTGTGTTTACTGAATGACCTCAGTGCTTGCTCATGCTTGCAAGGTCCTAGTGCTGAGTTAGCAGTTGGTATGTCCTTGCTTCTGTTCTGTTCCAGTCTCGCTTCACACTGAGCGCCACCCTGCTATCTTGAAGGCTGGCATCCTTGGTCTTATTTACTGTCTCCTTAGTTGTTATCAGTCCCATGATGTTCCTTCCCCCCTCAGCCAAACATTCCTTTCTCTGTGTGCTCCAGCAAGTTAGAACAGTTTGCTGTATTCTACTATGCTAGTTTAAAGGCACACAGTTAGTTCAAACCTACAGTTTAAGCCTGTAAGTTTGTCTTTGGGAAGTCCCTTTGCTGTAAGCTGGACCGGGAATTTAGCTACACTGAGCCAGGCTAAGCTAAAGACTTCAAGGTTGTGTTTGTGATATCCAGGATAGCGTGCCTTGTAGCAGATAAGTCATCTTTACCATCTTTAATGGAAAAGGTGATGGAAGATCCCCTGGGCAGTCCCAGCTGTCACATAAGGTGCTTTAGTTAGGCCATGGAGTGAGTTTAATGTGCTGTAATTTCCATGCAAGCTCAAGCCTCACAGGGCAGAGTACAGCAGAGATGATGCGGAGCTTGGGAAAACAGGCAAGCTTCAGGGAACAATCCCAAAATCCCAGCCTCTTGATTATTCTGTGATATTTGCTGGAGACTAAGGGATCACTATATCTCCTGGAGACCTCAGTCTTCTTCCAGATGCTGGCATGTAGCCAGAGAAACTCTTAAGAGCCATGTTCTATGCCCGATCCTCTGTGTCTAGAAATGACACACATAGAATGCAGCCGTTAATATTCCGACTGCCATCCAGCAGTTAGTCTGGCCAGTACCCAGGACCATCTTCTATTGATGCTTCATTTCTTATGGCTTCATGACTTAATATAGGCTCCAAGCTCTTCCAGAGGAGTCCTGACAGTCCTGGATTTGTAATTTGCAGCATGCCTTTCAGCAGCTGGCCAGTCTTTCTTTTTCTTTTTTTTCTCTTCCTATTTTTCCTCAGAGTTCCTTACTCCTTCTCTCTTTTCACTATCTGGATCATGAGGCCAAGACCTTCTCCAGACCTGAACTCGCTACTACTGCTGTGATGTTGAGAAGGTATTTGATAATGGACCACAGGAAGCTGGCTCAGCCATGTCTCTCTGTTCTTTTAAGGGTACTTTGTGTGTGCATACCTTCAGGCATGTATCTACTATATATCTGAAATGTATCATCTCCCACAGCATTTGTGCAATTTGATGTGGACAGTGACAAATCAAACAAGATAGTTTCTGTCCTTATTTCAACCCCCTCTATGTTCCTTCTTTAGGCCCCAAGTGATTTTTAGGGTGAAAGCCATCTGTTACTGGGAGCTTATCAGGGAATCCTGAAATCAGCTACTGCCTTTGAGCATTGTTCAAGTACAAAGAATATATTTGTGTATTTCAAAAACAAAAAGGCAGATGCCATCAGTTGGGAAAGCATATGGGTTGCTTAGATGCGTAACTAGTAGGGGTGAAGCAAGTGGTCTGAAATGTGTAGATGCTCTACCATTCCCAGTGTAGAAGGATGAAATGTATCTAGACCGCCTTCTGCTACAAGGGACATGCGAATGTGTGCATGTGGTAGTTAGGGTGTGGTGTCAGTGGAAGGTACTTGATGTAGTTTTGATATGCTAGGGTTAAGATGTGTTTTGTCCGTGCCAGCTTATGGGTAGAAAAAATGGATGGCGGTTAGCTGCATGCAGATGCATGTGTATGTGTAGTAGTGAGCTGTTTTGGGGAATATTTCGTTATCAATTTGTGAGAAGGGAACTGGAACTAATTTGAAATCAGAAAAAGGCACTCCTAGGAGCAATATCCATCTTTCTGTAGCACTGCACAGAGTTTCAGTGCTGCAGGTCTGAGTTCAGCAGTTTTTCATTTGGAAGGAGCTAGGTAGATTCTTCATCCTGCAACCTGAGTTACAGGAATAGTTATGGCTTTTGGAAGGGAGAAAGTAAGAAAAAATACAATATTTGTTTCTCCCTTTGTTAGCATCTTTATTTCTGCGGATTATAAAGATATTGAAAGTCCTTTTTAAAATGTAATGCCTTACTTTAATGCCTTTTTAAAAAGGAGTGTGGGGGAGATATCATCCAGAATAGCACTGAGAACCACTTGAAGAGTCTGAATCTGAACTCTTGCCCGCGCTTCGCCTGTGGCGGACAGAGGTCCCTTCTTGATGTCTTTAGAGCCAGTTCTGCAAGAATCTGTCTGGATGTTGGAATGAGGAAGTGACAGACTCTAGAGGGCACTGCAGCATCCCTGTCGTGCGAGTACCTCCAGAGTTTATTTCATAGCAATCTTACCCTGCGGGATGATTGCTTAAAACAGTTAAAAATGATAGAGAATTAAATGAAAGCTTTTGCTATTATTTTTTCACAGAGAGTTTTCATTAATGAAAATTTTTGTAGCAAGAAGACTGGACTCAATTTTTGGAGGGACTTTGAGCATTATACTGGCTGCACTTGGGTTGAAAAAGTTTTAATTTCTTGGAAAAAACTTGTAGCATATTTGTGTATTAAGGAAGCACACTAACAAAAATCACCCTTCTAGTGCATCAAGCAGAGTCCACAAAAGAGCTATTTGTTTTCCCATTGCTTTCCCCCTCCTCCAGGACAGTCTCATAATGTAACATATCCTTTGACTGGAGGTGCTCTCTGTTTTCCTTGTAGGGAGAGACATTAATAACCATCATGTCAGTAGAGCACAGCTTGAAATTTCCCTTCCCTTTTCCCTGGAAGGTTTTGAATTAATTTTAGGTGGGAGTTCAGATGTGGAATACACACATGTCTACAGATAACATTACAAGGCTGCATTCAAAATGACAGGATGTTGATTCAGTATGTCAAGCGGCTGTTAAGAATGTTGAGCCACAACCCAGAGGCTGCTTATGCTGTCAGAAGGGGTTGGTAGCTTCTTGCTACCCAATAAACAGTTTGTGTGCAGCTGGCTGATTATCTAATGAGAACTTGGCATGGATTTTTGCTTTATGAGACAGTTCACATCTCCATCCTGTGACCTTTTATGTCTTTGCAAAATGAACTAAAATCCAGATCTTGCAGCATACAAAACCTGCAGAGCCTGTCCTCCTCTGAGCACTAGCTTGCTGTGAGTTAAACTGGGGAATCACACTCAGATGCCTTCAGTTCTCTTTGGAAAGATGCAGGTGCATGTGCATGTGTGCACATGCACACACTTATCTCAGAGGGTGTTCTGGTTGGCGTGCTTGGCTTGCATGACCCTCTTCCCCTGATAGCTCTGAAGCAAATAATAGGCACATACAGTAACATCTGCTGTTTTGTAACCATCAGCAAGGGTCGCTGCTTTGTCTTCAATGTCCTTCCAGAGGTGCCTCAGGCTACCTTTGGCTGCTAGTGTGTGCAGCATATGCACACTGCTCACACGAGTGCCCGTACTGGGGATGTGCAGAGTCAGCATGTCATTCATGTTGCAGGTACTTTCAGTGATGAGCATTTCAGTGCTGAAATCCAACAGACAGGTGCTTGAGCAAGGATCTTGCTACCAACATCACTCTCTTAGTCACTGAATGACAGTTTTCTATTAACTTTCACATTAGCAATGCTTCTTCCAAGTGAAAATTGACTGCCTTTCACAGCAGGAAAGAGAAGATTACCCAAAACAGTTGCTTTGTGTGCATGCAAAAGTCTGTGTGTGGATTCCGCGTTAAACAGTTGACTCTCCTTTGCCCTACACTGTTTCTGTTTAGGGACTCTTTCTTCCAATAATGTAATGAAATACAACTGCTACCTCATATATGTTTTGGAAATCACATAGTGCACATCCCTGTGCAAAGTGTTTTAAACTCTAATACTTCTGAAAGACATATTTATTTCTTTGTTTTCTAAGCACAGTGCACCTTGTTCCTCTGTGTAAATTAGAGATGATGATCGGAAAAGGAGAGATGTGGATAAGAGACATGACTGAGCTGGAAAATGAGATGCAACATGCTCTCTTTTAAAGAGATGAAGGTACCTGTGCTTTGTCAATGTACATACAGTATGGTCACATTTTGTTTGATATGCTCTCTTTCAGACCACTGCAAATGCCCTGCCTTCTTTCATTTACTTCCCCTCAGATGTTATCAGCCTTTTCTGAGCCCAGCAGACTTTCCCCATTAGGTTTCCTTCCTTCAGATTCCAAGTCTGTCCTATCTGAGTCTGAAGTCAGGGGCAGGTATTAGGACAGAGCAGGTTTGCATCAGCCTGATTGATTCCTCTCGTAGGAAGTGCAAAGCATTTTGCAGGGCTTGCAGTGGTTTTGGTTTGTTCAGATGGCCAGGTGAACTGAACAATGTGCCCCATTGGACCACCCTGTTTTCAGACACTGAAATGTGGCATTGTTGAGTAGGATGCCTATTGGTAAAGGTGTTTTTGAATCTGATTGACTTCTGCCTGATGAATGTTGCATAGATATTACATAGGCATCACTGTTAATTTATGTTTGTACCAATTAATTTCCCTGTGTGTTTTCTAGTTAACTAAGGTGTGACGGTAAAGTGGATTAACAGAATGATGCCAAATCCCTGTCTACAATTTTGTTCTGAATTAAAGCTGTTATTTCCTCTGTGGTTTAAATCTGAGCCATGTGTGCCATCTTACTTGATTTAGATTAAAGAGTATGAAATCAGCTTAATTTTATACTGTTATTATTTAAGACTGCTTTGATTTTTAAAGAAAAGAGATAGCCAAAGGGCTTAATGCAATTGAACTGATATGCTGAAAGATCTTGTCGTTAACATTTCTTTTGTGTGCATGTCTCTGTCAACCTCTTTAAAATGAGCGATCTTTTCTCTACCCCTGCTTCTGCCCTCAGTGGCTGCTTGGCATTTTCACACTGTTCCTTTGACTGCCTGATGTTCCAGGTGTTCAGAAGGAGATGAATAACTGGGCGGAGTGGTGAAGCAGTGGGTGAATTTTTTCCCTAAAATTTGGAGTCAAAGTGCAGTTGTCAGTTTTTAAACAAAGTGGGACTTTATATTGCCCTTTCTTCCTGGATGATTGGGCGGTGATCTACAGAGAACCTGTTTTGACAACAAGAGATTAAAAACCCCATCTCCTTCTAAGGAAAGTTCAAAAACTTAAACTAGATTAAGTATGAGCCCTTTGGCTATGAATGAATAAATCACCCATGCAGTACCTGGAACTTGTATCTGCTAGACACACAAATTGTTCTCATCATGAGAGATACTTCTGCCTCAGTCAGCTGGGTCAGTCAGGCTCTAAAGAGAATTAAGCATGATGACTCTGGACCCTAAAGCTTCTGGTGATGTTGCTGCTTTTGTAATTCCTGCTTTTGCAACCAGCAGAGAGAATGATGACCATTGGGTGTTTAATACTCTCTCTCTCTCTGTATGTTCTTATTAAAGATGTGCTCATGGCTTGATCTAATGCAATCATTACAGCTTCCTGACTTCATTGGAATTAGCCTTCCACACTTCAAGATCTTTCCAAGGTTTTGAAAGGAAATGCAGTTCTCTTGAACTCATTGTGAAGGCTGTTCCTCACCTGCTGGGGCCACAGGCATTTGTCAACTTCAGATAAAATCTGGACAAACACCTGAATTGGAAGGGCTAAGTTGACAGCAACGCTAAAGAAGGTACAGCACTCCTGTGTGTTCTTGTTCAACACCCTTGTTCCACAAATACTGCTGACTTAGTGCTGAGCAAAACACATTCCTGTCCAATATGTGAGAAAGCAAGCATCAAGTTGTGTGACAGTGATGCACATCCATGTGTCAGTCAGCGTAGCAGGAGACCTGCTTTTCATTGCTGAGCTGGTGACAGGGGAGAGAAGAGAATGTGATGCTGAGGCTGAGGGACTGCACCTCCTGGGAGGTCCTTTGATAGTGGGTCCTTTCCAGGGAGCACAGACTCATCAGTGCTTTGCTAGGAAGGTGTGAATTGCTACTGCTAGAAGGAGAAAGTGCAAGACAGGAACTGGTGGGCGTCATGAACATAAACGTCTCGGAGACGTGACAAGTCTGTTTCAGTTTTGCTTAGATAAAAGGGCTGGTTCCTGGCTCATCCCATGAACCTGTCTTGCCAGTAGCATGGAGCAGGACAGCCATCCATGCATGCTCTGTGTTTTTGCACCCGGCGCCCTGATTGCATCCAGGAAGGATGGAGCATTATTCAAGAGAAGGAAATTAGGGTGGACAAGTGAAAGGGTTCACAGTGTCCTCTATACAGTTACTACTGCAGGAGCTCATGGATGCTTCAGTGTGTATCTGCCCTAGGAGTTTAAGTATAGTTGTTGCTAGCCCAGCATGTAGGAGTGGGATGAAACAGAAGAACCAGCCTGGCACACTGACAGAGGGTAGACACAGGTCCCATCCTTGCAGCACTTGGAAAGCATGGAGAAATAATGTAAATTTTCCACTGTCCCTGTGGCTGTGGAGGGAAGCAGGACTGCAGTGTCTAGAAGAAGGATCTGTCTAGCCAGCATCTTGTGTCTGACAGCAAGCAGTGTCTGATAGGAGCACAAGAGTGGAACTGACATGAGAGCTGCTTTTCCTTTCATGATTTCTTTGAGCTTTCACCATTTACAGCTCAGGTACTCCCCAAGCCAGGGAGCTGCATGATCACACTCCATGGCTTTACCAGGTCACAGAGATGCAAACTTCAGACAGGCAAGGTCACACTGCTTTCCTGTAAATGGCAGGCATGTGCAAAGTGTAATGGATAATTCTATGATGTCAACGACCAAAAGCAAACATCTTGCAGGGTGTAATTGGTTTTTCTATAGTGTCAAGAGCTTTTATGTGTTCAACATAAATATCTTTGCATTGATTGGGAGAAGGAGATAAAAATCGATGATTTACAATGCAGAAGTGCTTAGAGCATGACATTAAAATGACTCTGGAAGGCTTAGCTCATAGGGGACATAGTAAATACTTAAGAGGTACAGGAAATGAAGAGACTCTTCCCAAGTCCTGAAACCAAGCAATAAATTTAATAGAGTCTGTGCTTCTCTGCTAATGGATTTTAATACTGACTTTCCTTTTGTAGAATTGCTCCCTTTTTCATGGTTTAGTTGTGGTTATTTTTTACTCTTTTTTGTTTGGATGTTTGGGACAAAGGCTAAACAAAACCATTATTTTTTGTGGAAAAACTTTTCAGCTTAAAAACAAAATGGGTACCAAATCCTATTTTGTCTGGCTTTGTACTCTTGTCAGCAGGGAGGGTGTCTTGACCTGTGAGTACTGAGGAGCAAAGATAATAACAGAAAATAAAGCTGGACAGGACCACAGGTCCCTTCCCTTGTGCTGCATCTAGATGAACTGTATCTAATTCACTCCTGACAGGTTTTCCTGCTACAATTTAAGCATTGTATCTAATAGAGAGGTAAAATAATCCCCCTTCTATCCACAGTGATTCTCTCCTTCATCTTTTCAGCCAAAATTTGTATCTCCTTATGTGCTATTTTTTCCACAACCTTTCTTTTTTTTGCATTTTTTATAACAGACGTTTAAATGTTTGTTTTCTTTACCTCCAGGATGCTACCAGACACTAGATGCAGTATGCAGCAGTACTGAGAAAAGAGAAAGAACTGCTTTTTGTGCCTCATGCAGGGATGGTCACAGCTCCATACTGGCAAAGGCAACCAACAGTATGGAATGCCCCCACGTAAAATTTTACCTCAGTGGAAGAGCATGAATGTGCAGCCCAGTGGTGTCAGCTGGACATGGCACTGCTGTCTCTTGGCTGTAAGCCCACTGTAGTTATAGGAGCTCTTTGCAGACGAAAGAGTTAGATCCCAGAGAAGCTTACAGGCTTTTCTGTGTCTATCCCACAAATTAATTCTTGGCAAGATTAATTAGCTGTGCATTTCTGCCAGGACTAGACTATCCCCAGTACTTGTGCAAACAAGCTTGAAGCCAGCTGAAATCTCTGCTGCATCATCTAATGCAATGCCATGTACAAAGCAGACAGACAGCAAGCCAATTTGTTGATCTTCTTTTGCAGAGGTCATTCCGTGTCAGGCCAGGGGTTTTCCTTGCTAGACCTCTGCCACAGCTGAAGGATTTTGCTGAGAAGAGTGGTTGATTCCCATTGCTGCCCCAAGACCAATGTATTCACTTTACACAAGTTTCCCAGAGTTTTGCAAGTATGGTTATCTTGGGGCTCAGCTCAGTTTTTTGGTTATCCTGTCATCTCCACCTTCTTTTCCAGTGAGAGTCTTTGATTCCTCTGGGGCTGGAGAATGAGACACAATTGTAATGGTTTTTGCTGGAAGTATATATATATACTATTTTTGTATTAACCAGGAAGATCCTAACTGCCTTTCATTGCTGGCAGCAATCTGTGTGATGAGCTATTCCCTAGAGAGGATAAATGCTCTTAGCTCCCCAGGGACTTTCAGCCCCTTGTCTGAGAATCTCAATTTGAGTGTGGGCTTTAAAGTAGAATTGAAAATCACAACTTAGGGATGAAGTATCCAGATTTGGCTGGTGCAGGACGCCATGTGATGAAGTATCCAGATTTGGCTGGTGCAGGAGGCCATGTGATGAAGTATGCAAGTGGATTGCTGGTCTGTTGAGCTGAAAGTGAGGTGATGTGTTCCTGCATTTATAGGAGGGGTGAAAACAGGATGCCCCTGAAGTACTGTGCTGGCATTGTGCATCAGTATTGTGCAACAAAAGACATTATAAAAATTTACTCTGTCCTTCAAATACCTGTAAGTAGCAAGGGCAGAAAATAGCCTGAAGGGAACTGTCAATGGTGTTTTCAAGAATCTGCGCTACGCTTGTATGTGGCTACCTGCAGACACAAGATAAAACATCACCTGGATCTAGTGTCTGTGTCTTCCTCAAACCTTTACTGAGGGAGAAAAAACTGTTTGCTCAGGACTTTCTGCCTGTTCAACGCACAGGTCTAGTTTGACTTTAGCTGCCTGCTTGACTTGCTGGTTAATGAAAAACCTGTAAAAAGCTTGTGGAACAGCCAATTTATCAGGGATATATACAGAAAAATTCTCAAAGTGACATGAGAACAACTAGGGATGTGATCTGCTATCTCCTGTCCCTGTTTTTCTCCAAAAGCACTGAGGGAGCCCCTGGTTTTCCACCTGGATGTTGTCAGAATTGATGATTTGTGTCTCACTATCTCCCCAGCTGAGAGCTGCCTTTGAATCCAGTCCAGCCCAGCGCCTCTGCCAGGCAGACTGCTGTGGGTGGTGCTGACTGTACACTTTATCTGGCACTGCCAGTAAACTGCTGCCCTAAGGTGAGGCTGGGAATACTTTTATTGTTAAGTTTTTAAGGAACAAGTCAAGGCTGCTGCTGAACTGAGGATATAAACATGCTGTGAGCTGAAATAATTAACACTGGTCACAGAAATACGTATTGCTTTGTGTATGGCTATATAAGTATTACAGTGTTACAGGAAAGAATGAAAGGTTATAATGATACCCCTTCATTAACCTAATCCTTCAGATTGGCACTTTGGGTATTAGGTCCTGGTTTCTGTCCCTGCCACCACTGTTGGTGCATGGTCTGTATTTCACCCCTTCCCCATTGTGCCTGCAAGCTCTCCTGCACACAGGCAGGGGAAGGCTCTATACAGGCACTCCATACAGCACCCTGAACTACGGTGTCTCAGCCTCTCTTGTCTCTTGTCTTGACATCTTGAAAGTGCTAATGTGATGCAATAATTCGATCATTTTATCAAAATTGGGTTTATTAAAGTATTCACATTCATTTGTTGCAGAACTCCAGACAAATGAAGCGAGACTGTCCATGAGAAAGCAGGCTTGGCCCTTCTCCTTGCATGGTGTCATGGGCTTTCCCTCCTCCCAGGGCAGAGCATGAGGCTCAGAAAGTCCTTGACCAATTGTAAACATTCTAAGCAGTAGCTA